>WYDF02142050.1:0-22815 GCA_009867245.2 Adranes taylori
ATGACCGATTTAGTTTGGAAGTGATTTGAACTTGACAGTAACTTATTATTTCAAATATAATTACTAACAGGGATTTATAAGAAAAATATCCAGAATATAATTTTTTTCCAGAGATATGATTTTTTTTATACTTAAATATGTGATGGAGAAATGCCTGAGAGTTTACAGGTTTGAAGAATCTGCAGGTCCCCGGAATTACCTGTTTACTGCCTAAACAAATTATGTAACCGTTTTTCTTGAAAACAGCTCTACAATTTTAAAAAATTTTCCATGCTTAGTGGCATGTTGCATTCCAACTTCGTCTTTATAAAACTGTCTACAGATTTTCGCCCTTTCAAATGATAAATAAAAACCTAGCTTGGGAGTAATTTAACCTTGTCAGGAAATTATTATTTGAAATAACTTTCTATGAAAGTTGAGGGTCATTTTGGGGTCATTTTGTTCCCCTAATCTTGGTTTATACTATATTTAAGATGTTGATTATACTGAAGCAATTTTGATCAATAAAATAAATGTTCGAATACTCTTTTGAAACACTATATACATTTCCACATTGACAAAGCTTTTATTTAATTTAAAATGATGCCCAACATGAGTGGTTGGTATAACTCAGGTCTTTTAGTTGATAAAAATTTTGATATTTTGACTTGTTTCTAACCTAAATGTGCGAACTGCTGCAATAAGGTTGCTTTTATTACGGTATATTTTTCTCATGGATAACTTCTTTATTAAATATCTGGAATATTTTTCACTATAGATAATCAATGGTATTAGTACTTTTTAGGATCAAATGTTCTGAACCGTAAGTGAATTCTTTTGAAAACCTTAGAAGTTTTGCGGATATTCAATGCAAACTTATAAGAAACTTCCAAAACATTTGTCCAATTATTCTAAAATTCGTTTTAATTTGCTGTTGAATTATATAATAATAATAAACTTTAATTTTATCATATATTATTAATTGCAAGAGTTATTTACAATAGTTGCAACGTGTTGTATTCGATGAGAAAAGCTTTGTTTTCCATTTTGTTGTAGCAATATGTCATGTCAATTTCCCCTGTTATAAAAGTGCGGTAATTTTTTCTAAAAATGTCACTCTCTGTTATTCTTTTATAATCCGAAATAAGGACGTAAACAAAGGACATTTGTTCTTGAAAGTTATCTACACCGAACGAGTAGACATGAATATTTCAAGTGTTACATACTTGATAAATAGATGCTTAGTGGCATGTTGCATTCCAACTTCGTCTTTATAAAACTGTATAATATTGATTGCATGCAATATACATTTCTAGTGTACCGAGTCAATAGCGAATTATTTCGAAATAAAATTAATAATAATACAAAATAATCTTTCAAGTGAAAGACTTTATATTCCCACGTACTGAAAAATAAAGGGTTGAATTACGTTTCATCTGGAGCAAGCAGGTTAGCTTCGTCTATAATTTAAATTGGAACTTTATAATTCGAATCGCGTACTACTTAACTCTAAGCCAACTTATCTTTTAATTATCATGCCAACTCCGGAAATGTCCCTTTATAGACTCGCAGTACCTTCAAGTATCAACTATACATGCCGTGCCATCTACGAGAGGAAAATCGCGGAACCAAGCTAGTAGTTTGCCAGGGATGTATTCTATCTCCAACAATCTTTCTATTGATTCTGGATGAGGTGATGAGGAAAGTCAGGGAAGGAAAAAAGAGAGGAAGCTGACTTAGCGATTGGACGATCTAGATTTTGCAGATGATATCTGCCTACTCTCACAGAAGCATCTTAATATGAAAAAAAAAAAACTCCAAGACCTCGAGCGTGAAGCCAAGATGGTGGGGTTGGAAGTAAACTTCTCCAAGACAAAGAATATGAAGATAAACACAAAAGATGTAATAATACTGAGAGTGAACAATGAGGCCATCAAAAATGTTGAAGAGTTTACGTACCTTGGGAGCAGGATGGTGGTGCAGCTGCAGGTGCAGACCAAGAGTCCGAAAGGCAAATGGCGCCTTCATTCAGCTGTATCCACTCTGGAGGGCAAGATAGATTTTCACAAAGACAAAACTCCGAATATCAAGAACCAATGTGATAGCAATGCTATTATGAGAGTTGGAAGGTCACCTCCGAAATCAGCAGTACCTTACAGGTCTTCCTGAGTAGATGCCTCAGAAAAATTCGCCGAATCTTCTGGCCAAATGTGATATCTAACGGAGATCGAAGCAAACAAGAGAGGAATCCATCTGCATTCAAATCAATAGAAGAAAATGGAGGTGGATTGGTCATATCCTCCGGACTAACGAGGATGCTGTGGACTAACATATTTTGTTCTGGAATTCACAGGGAAAAAGGAAACGTGGAAGACCAAAGGCATCATGGAGAAGGACTGTGGATGAAGGTGCAAAGAAGGAAGGAAGGCCTCTACAGGGCAGAATGTCCTCGCTAGAAATAGAGTGCGCTGGAGAAACTTCGTCAAAGCCATATGCTCTGGATAAGACCGAAAGGAATTAGTCAAGTAAGCAAATTTTTATGCTCGTGGAAATTTTTGTGCAATTGTTTTCTCCAAGCAACTTTTTGTGCTCGTGGAAGGAAAATTTATAATTTGATGGGCAATCAATTTCTGTGAAAACAATATTTCTGACAAAAATGAAACGGATATTAGTTATGTGAATACAGCTTGTGCGTTAATTTTCTTGAATGTCGAAAACGCAAATTTTAATTTTCCTTGAAATTTTCCAAGCACTTTCCTATCTCGCTGAACGCGACCCATTATTATGACTTATAAATATTCATAAATTCGTACATAATTAAGTTTGTTTACATTCATTCTATTTTTATTTTTCATTATTCTTATTTTGGTCTACCTTTTTTATATTTTATTTCACATATTATGATCATTATTTTCTTTTTATCTACTCGTTAGTTGTATGACGTTATTAATCATACTTTTGCGTTTTTAATGTTGATGGCGTTCGTTTTCTATTTCCCTCAGACATCCATGCGTATATTTTCATTTAGTTTTTTTTTCATATTCCTTCTTTTATGTAAAAGTTTTCAAGAGTTGCTTGTTTGCTCTTTGTGTAAGGTAATAAAATAAATTGTTTTTCACGCTTCCCTATTTTTCTAGTTCAGATTTATGATTCGTGATTTTCAGACAATAGAAATTTTCTATGCAAAATGTGTTAATACCACTTTAATATTTGCGATGGAACGCAACGTTGCCACATCGAAAGTTGTCAGTTTCTTTGAGATATACTGTTGCCTGTGTGAACCTTAAAAAGTGTGAAACCCTTTTCGCAGAGAATGGAAAGTTTAATAATTGTGGAACTGCTTTCCAAGGAAACGGCTCCACATTTTTTTAATTCCTATATCGACTGTTTTCCTTCGATATAGGATTTCCTTCGACTGTTTTCCTTCGTCGAACGATATAGGATTTCAGTTAACAGTAATTTAACCTCGTCAGAAAAATATTTTATATAATTTGGTTCCTGTGAAAGTTGGGAAAACAGAAAATGGATTATATAACATGAAAAAGCATTAAAGGGATATTAATTAAAATTGTTAAATGTTGTGAACCGATTCTGAGCAAAATAAAAATAAGTTTGAAACACTATTTTTCATGTAATTTTTAATTATTTTTTTAATACGATGACCACAGAGGAGTCTAACTTAAATAATTCTAGATATAGTCTATTATGTCTGTATATTAATTACACCTTTGCATGCCTGGAGGCACTATTTTATTTTTTCAGTGACTACTATATACACTTGACTATATAAATGAATTCTTGACAATATCTTGCGTGTTAGGCATTTCAGTTTGCCAACGTTTCGCCATAATCTCGTCTAGCATTGTTGATACTTACAAAAAGACTGAAAACTTATTGTGCGATGCGTTTAGCATAAGACCTTGTCTCTCCTTTTATGTCAGTGCCTGTCGTACCTGGTACTGTGTTATTTATGTATGGTAGTCATACACTGGGTGATTTGTAGGTTGTACATAAAATGCAACAAATTATATTAACAATACGAGGGTAGTTGCACAAGTACCCGATCTAACAAAGAAAACCAAAAATAAATTGGGAAAACATATCTTTTTTCTCTCTACTTATTCTCCTTTTATTTAGCTCAATACACTTTTCCTAGCCTTTTTCACTAGCTTGGATGCCTTGTTTATAGTGAGAATCGTCGAACTCCTCAAAATAACCATCAACCGCAGACTCCACCTCTTTATTGTTGGCAAATCTTTTACCATCGGGTCATTATTTTCAAGTTTGGAAAATTGTACGAAGGGACTAAATCTGGCGAATAGGACGCGTGAGAAAACAGTTCGAATCGTAACTCATTGATTTTGGCTTTCGGGGCAACGGATATCGGAATGGTATATTTCTTGATGAAACAAGACATTCTTTTTCGCCAAATCCGGAAGTTTTTTTTTGTTATTTTATCCCACGCGCATTTCAAATTGACGCCATGGCCTGTAGATTGCACAGTCTTTGCCTGTTGTGGAGCCGTTTGTTCTATTTTAGTCCATTGTTTCTAGTATTTCTTCGTCTCAAATGTGAAGTGATGGACCCTTGTTTCATCCAACGTTATGGAACGACGCAAAACCTGGACGTTTTTGCTGCTTGCTAACTTTGGCATTCACTCGATTGAAGCATTCCTAGCACGTTGCTTTTGTTTCAGCGTGACTAATCGCAGCACGCATCTTGCGCACAGCTTTCTCATGTCCAAATTTTCAGCATTTGTATAGTATTTTTTGTCTGATAATATGTTACTGTTGTAAACGAAGGAGCAGACTCCTTCAAATTCACTGACAGCGTTCAATATTGACTGCTGTCAAACAAATACTAAACATCATAGTGTCGTCAAACTTCGAACTTAAGCTTTATACGATTGGTAGTTTCTTCCATAGTCATTTGGGATTATCCTTGAAAAAATTATAGTAGTAAATATATTGTATTTCAAGCATCTATAAAATAAAACTATTGCAACATAAAAAAATGCTATTATTAGCGCCGGATCTAGATTGTAACTTCAGAATAGCTTAATTTTAATTATGGCACGTGGCATTATTTAATTCATAGTTAAAAATAAATTTCTGGATTCGCCTAATTTTATTTCTTTATCTGCCACTAACGCTTGCTTTTAAACAGGACCTCTAACTAACTGTTTCCTTTTTTTGTTATATTGTGACATTTCAGGCATCGCTTAGTAGTTTTTCTAAGGATCGCGCAGTAATTAATTCGAAGACATGCGCAATATGCTTTACCGCACAACGAAGGGTGTATACTACTATTTTACCCTAATCAATTATTAAGCTTACTACGCAAACGAATAATGCAAAGACGTGCGAAGCGTAACGTGCATAATCAACGATTCATCTTTAAAGAATCGCGAAATATGTTTTCGCCTTATACTACTTTCTTCTCCCACATGCCCCTGTCTTCCCCCACCTTTCCTCTACCTGGCTTCCACTTTACGATCAACAACTACTCAAGGTCACGCCCACGCTATATACGGCTCAGGTGTCCCTATATCTGTGTGTATGTGTGTTAGGCCGGAATGCATGCGCAGAAGAAACATCGCTAATTGGACTGCTTGCGTCTGTCTGGCCCAGGCATCCCCATGTCTAGTTACGTGCGAAATGGATATATATTTTAACTTTAAATATTTGATATGTTTGTAATACGAGGTATGATCAGATAATACGCTGATGTTACGCGAACTGTCAAATTTTTGTTGTTCTAGTGGTGGCTATTTCCCCAAACGTATGTTGACAACTGGAGCTATATGAGTAATTTAGTTTGTTGCTATCTATAAGACTACTTGTGTCACGGAGAAAGTATCAAAGAAGTTTAAGATCTTGACATTTAATTTTTGTTCATGTTAAATGTTAAAGTTATAATTTGAGATGAGATGTTGGCTAAGAGACAAGTGGCAGTAAGTTCCCAAATTGTTTAATTTCGATCAAAGCAGAGTCGAATTGACGCTGCATAATTAAATCGACGACAATCCAGAATTGCTCAAACAAATTATAACTGGTGACAACACATGGGTGTATGTATAGGACGTCGAAGGTAAAACCTAATTGTCCCAATGAACCTTTTTGAAGAGTCATGACCAAATAACTCGCTAAGCTCCCTATGTTTCCTTTAATGTAAAGGTTCGACTCACTGTTTTTTGACATTAATGGTATAGTGTATTATGAGTTCTTGCCACCAGCTCGTGCGGTCAACAAAGAAGTTCTTCACTACCTGGAAGTTCTTCACCGTTTACGTGAGGCAATCCGAAGAAAACGTCCGAACTTGTGGCGAGACAATTCGATAATGGACCTGAGTACACTTCGTTGCTTGTTCCTGATTTTTTGCCAAAAACAACACCGTCATGATTCCGCATCCTCCAGTTTTACCCTACGATTTTATTTTATTCCCAAAAATGACAAAGACGACGTTTTGTTGATATTCACGAGATCAAGACTCAAGAATCGAGACATCAAGAATCGCTAAAGCATATTGAAAATTGAATTGCATACTTAAAATCCACTGGAAGAAGTGTATCCAATGGGGATTACTATGAAGGGGACCTTCTTAACATTGAGGAATAAATAAAGATTATTCGAGCAAAATCACTATTCCGCGAATTATTTATCATACCTCGTATATTTGAAAAGAAGGGTACATAAATATGTTTCAATATGTTTGTGAACATTTGTGTGTGGATTTTTTGAATATTATTAAATAAGAAAAAACCAAAACAATATGGTGTTTTCTTACATTCCCTTATAAAAATGACAAGATTTTGGTTAATACTCTGATAATGAATATTTTAAACAAATTAATATTTTAAGTAATCAATTAAATCTTTGCACATAAAATCGACTCGTTTAGAGTTGGAGTAGACAAGTTCAAAATTAAAACTCGTGGTGTTCCTATTTCTTGTTGCTATGTTTCGGAAGAAGAATAATCTCTTCATCGGAGTTAATATAATAATTTTTTAGCTATTTTACTATATGAAAATCAAATTAAATAAGAATTGAGTGTTTTGTTGTTATAGTTTCTGCGTCATCGACCTTTTCCAAAATTAAAATTCAAAGACTCTTAGTCATTCAGTTTTTGCTTCATTTTATTTTTCATATAAAAAGTTTGTAAATAGTTCTAATTATATTAGCTTTGATGAAGGGACGATTATCGATCTCGAAACATATCAATAAGCAATTTTCATCCTATGAAGATTTCGAAACACTGAGGTTTAATTTTTAATATACTTTTATTTCGAGTATTAACTAAAATTACCTAGTGTCCCGCTTTCGCAAATGGACTAAGTTTATTGTACATGTTGGGAACTTTAAAATTTAAATAATATTATTTACACCCTTGAAGAAAAAATATTGCATAATTATGTTTTTTTTAAATACATAAACATCATTTGATCCAAAAATATATGTTTTGCATTTATCTATTATTTATGTATTAATATGTATTTTTTATATTTACGCGAATATTTGATTACAATTGCATTTTTATGCTTCTTTGTATAGTGTATTGCCAATAAATATCAAATCTTATGGATATATACATCAAAGTTCCCATACAATGGATACAAAGAATTTAGTCTACCATGTTATTACAAAAAAAGAAGGCTAAATGTAAATAAAGAGGAAAAAAACATTAAAAAAAAATTCAAAAGAAAATTAGAAAAAGTGTAAAAAGCAAATAAAATAGCATAAAAATATAGAAAAATAAAAAGACAAAAATATAAAAAATACAAAAAATATAAAACTGGTTATATAATAAACATAACAAAAATGTTGAATTAAAATAACAGCAAAATACAAATGGTAGTAAATAATGTGTGACAAAAAAAAAGATAAAACTAAATATTTCTGTTACTACAAAAAAGAAAAACAAAAGATATGAAACAAGAAATAACATTACAGTTAAAAAGAACAAAGAATAAAGAGAAGGAAAAACTTATCAACACAAAAGATACAAAGATATTTTCATTGTAAAAGAATTTAGAAAAATTTCATTAACAAAATTGAACATGTTTAAAATGGTAATTAAATGGTTATTCTAAAAATGTGAAAGATTTCATTTTACAGTACAACAAAAAATCTGGTTGGAATTTATTTACACAATAAATAAATATATAAAAAAAAAGAAGAGTAATAAAAAAAGAACAAGAAATAAATAGGAAGAGTTTGAAAACAGAAATAATACACAAAGAAGGAAATAACCGTAAAAAATATAAAAAGAAACAAAAAAAAAGAGGAAAAAGAGAAAAGAAATTAAAAAATTATGATTTCAAAAAGAAAATTATTATTTAAAAAATAAAAGAAAATCATTATCTTTCAAAGGTAAAATATGTAAAAAAGAATATACAAAAGAATAAGAAACTTAAAAAATGATAGTTGAATGAGAGATGGTATTAATCTTAATCTAGTAAAAAAAGTTTTTAATACGGTTGAAATATTACATATTTAATTACCATTTTAACATGTGACAAAAAGAAAACTAATTGGTTCAACTTCGAAAGCTGCAAGGATTAACGATCAAATCTTATGGAAATCAGTAAATTTTAATTAATTAATTGAGTGTATTAAATTGTTTAAATGAATTGGAATCCTTAAAGTTCGCTTTTCTTAAATGAATTAGTATTAAAAGTATAGTTTTTAAAGTCAACGTTAATGTCATTTTATTGTAATTGATTAATAAATTAAATCACACGACAGCAAATCTTTAAATTTAATATATTTCGTGTAAATAAAGGTTTTTAAAAAATCAACCACCGGGCCACGAAATATATTTGGATCCCATCCTCGTCGCCAAATACATTTCCCGGCCGGGTGGTTGGTTTTTTTAAAAAGTTTTTTTTACACGAAATATGTTAAATTTAAAGATTTACTTTTGTTTGATTTGATTTTTTAATTAATTACAATAAAATTCCATTAACGTTGACTATTGAACTTATTGTACTATGGATTTCTAGCAAGGTTAATTATTGATCCAATTTAATTACTTTTAATTTTAATAACAAAATACAAATGGTATTAAATACTGTGCTAAAGAAAGAAAAAGATGATACTAAATATTTCCGTTAATACAAAAAAAAGATGTGAAACAAAAAAATGACAGTCAAAAAAAAAACAAAGGATAAAAGAAGGAAAAAATTACCAACAAAAAAATTCTAAGATATGTAAAAGAATTTTGTAAAAGAATTTTTCATTGTAAAAGAATTTAGAAAAAATGCATAAAATTATTTTACATGTTTAAGATGGTAATTAAATGGTTATTCTAAAAATGTAAAAGATTTCATTTTGGAGTACAACATAACTTTTTAGAATCTGGTTGGAATTTACAAATATATAAATAAAAAAAACACAAAAAGAGGAAATAACTGTAATAAATATAAAAAAAAAAACAAAAAAAAAAAAATAAACAAAAAAGAGGCAAAAAGAAAATTTTAAAATAAAAAATATAAGAAAATCATTATATGAAAGAAAAAACATGAAAGGAAAAGAAAGCAAAAAAGTGATCGTTGAATGAAAGATGGTATTAATCATAACCTAGTGAAAACAAATGTTTTTAATACGGTTGAAATATTACATATTTAATTACCATTTTAACATGTGACAAAAGAGAAGTAATTGGTTGGTTCTAATATTACATCTTCGAAAGCTGTAAGGGTTCAACATTCGAAAATCTTTCACTCTGAAAAAAAATCCAAAGAAAAAAGAAAAAAATACAACGGTGTACCCATGCTCCCACTGTCCCTCTCTTTAACTCTTTCACTGTGCTTTGAAAAAGCTATACATTACATTATCAATGTCGTTGATTACTGATTACATTGTCAAATTTCATATATTACTTTTCTTAAAAAGTAACACATTGAACTTGATTAATTAATATTTTTAATAACCTAATTTAAACATCAAATGCGCATTTAGAGTATACAGGGCGGTACTTGCTAATAGCTACAGTATCTCCTATTGTAGAAGAGATATAGAAATATTTAAATGAGAAAAACGAAGATAATTAAAAACAGCAGCATTCAAATTTTCAGAGCCGTATTTGAAATATTTACAAAACATAAATTTTGTCAGTTTCCAAAATTTACTTTAGCATTCTTATTTCCGATAAAATTTTAGAAAACCTTAAAGTAAGTTTTTGTTACATAAGTAATATACTACAAATACAAAATTTATCATGACCAACTTGTTCAGGATTTTTCTTCTGATCTTAAAACTATTTTATTGTTGTTAGTTTTATTTTTTATGTTATATTTATTGTTAATTTTTTCTTTATAATTGTTGAGTTTTTAAATTATATTTGAGTCTTATAGAAAATGTCGTTTTTGTACCACTTAATTTAGTGATTGCTATCTTTCTCCGTGATCTTGATGAACTTGCAAAATGAACTTGAAATCTTGCTCATATTTTTTTATATTATAAAATCAGTAAAACAGTTCAAATTAAACTGATTTTACTTAAGAGTTTCAAAAAGTTAATTGTAACAAGTGCAATTAATTTATTCATTTACCTTAAAAGTTTTTTTAATCAATTATCATTATTTACAAGTGACTACAGATTTGGCTAAATTCGTATAACTATTCAAATAAGTCATTTTGGCCCCCCAGATTTGTTCATGGTCCTTTAACCGGTTCATGGTCCTTCCATGAGAAAATCGGATTCAATAACCTTGCTGAAAATTGGCGGGTTTAATTTAAGAAAGTGGAGTCTTATATTAAACGTTGTTTTTGTACCACCTTCGAAACGTTATATTACATAAGTGCTGACGGTAACTTATGTTACTTATGGAACAATAAAGATTTTTAATATTATAAGAAATAAGAATGCTAGTGTAAATATGAGAAAATTACAAAATTTTGTTTTTTCAAAATATTTTAAATACGGCTCTGAAAATTTGTATGCTGTTGTATGTTATTGTTTGTTTTTTAATTATCTACATCTTTCCCCATTTATACGTTTCTCTATCTCTTCATCTTTAGGAGAAAGCTATACTTTCCCTCTATTAGAAAGTACACACCGTGTATATCGCATAAAAGATTAAAATTATCAGGTTATTACGGTTTTAAGAAAAGTAAAGTAGAAGTTCTGGTAGTTATAACCAACGATATGTTAACACGAGTTACATTCCCGTCTCTAATTGCAACTTCAAGTAAATCATGAAGCATGTCAATTCAAACCATGTAATAGGACACGTAGAAGCGAACGAGAGATGAACTTCTAGATTATTCTAGACACAGCTGTCTATATAATTACAGCGACACACGAAGAGTTGGCATTATTAATCATAGTTTAGTATAGTCCTTATGCTAGTTTAATTATTGATTATTAATTTAAGAAAACTCTAGAATTATTGTGAAATTAAATTAATTAATTAAATGTATTAAATTGTTTAAATAAATGAATTATTATTAAAAGTATAGTTTATAAAGTAATTAAATTTGATCAATAGTAAACCTTGCTAGAAATCCATAGTATAGTAAGTTCAATAGTCAACGTTAATGTAATTTTATTGTAATTGATTAATAAATCAAATCAAACGAAAGTTAATCTTTAAATTTAATATATTTCGTGTAAATAAAGGTTTTTGAAAAATCAACCACCCGGTTACGAAACATATTTGGTCCCATCCTCGTCGCCAAATATATTTGGTGGCTGAGTGGTTGGTTTTTTACTATCTTTCATTTACACGAAATATATTAAATTTAAATATTAACTTTCATTTGATTTGAGCTATGAATAAATTAGAATAAAATTACATTAAGGTTGCCTATTGAACTTACAATGCTATAGATTTCTAGCAAGGTTAACTATTGATCCAATTTAATTAATTTAAAAACTATAGTTTTAATAAGTATCCAGTTAAGCAAGGCAAACTTTAATGACCCAATTTATTTCAACAATTTAACACATTTAATTAAATAATTTAGCTTTAATAATAACTACTAGATTCCAAGTTTAAGAATTTCTTAAATTAATATTCAATAATTAAACTAACATAATGACAATACTAATTATAATTAATAAGGTGTGTCGTTGTGATTATATAGACAGCTGTTTCTAGAATAATATCGGAAGTTCTCACTATTTCGCTTCCCCGTGAAGTGTGCCTTTGCATGGTACATGTCTTATTGACGTTTGATTTAATTGACATGCTCCATGCCTTACTTGAAGTTGCATTTAGAGATGGGAATGTAACCCACGTACAGTTTGTTCATTGATATATTGTTCAAACTTTATACCTGGTTTGAGGTTATCTCCTAAGTGTTTTGAAAATACATTCAAACTTGGTTATAACGAACGTGAAACTTTATAACAATTCAGATTCCCTTCTTCTGATCCCTCCTTATGGATGCCAGTGCTCCACGCGCACATATGATATAATGAGCTATCTCGCTTTTCTCAGCCTACACTTTACTTCAGTAGTGTATAGTGCAATTTTCTTTTTATGTACTCTCAGAGGTGCGTGTTCTGTTACCAGGCTTGTTATCATTTTGATGTTATTCCTGTCAAGGTTCAGTAAATTTGAGGTTTTGTTCTTACATGGCTTCTCTAGAAAGTGTTGATTTCCTGCTGATTTTGCCCAGCAGTCTATGTGCTTTTCAATGCTCCAGTTTTCTATTGCTTCTCTAATAGAACTAATAGGTATTTCCAGAGCCGGCTCATGCCTTCTTTTTTTCAAGCTCTTCCGTCTGCTCTTCCGTTGCCTACAATGCCCATTAACAAAGTGTCCTCTGATTTTCGCTTATTATTAAAATCCGTTGTTTCATATATTTCTTTTTATGTTTTCCTATACGCAATGGAGAATAATATATATTTCGGCTAACGGGAAAGGCATTGTGCATTTCGGTTGTTCTACATACATTCCTGCTCCCGTATTTCCAGAAACTAGTGATCTAGAGCAAATTGCAGAAAGATAAGAGGGTCTTCTCCACAAACCTGAGTCTATGATGACCTTATAGTTTTTGTGTATATTGTAGACTGAAAATATACAGTCCGATTTCATTCCCTGTAATTTTATTGTGTAATTTCTTTACCAAATTTGGTCTCTTAATTTTTAGCTGATGGAGAGCGGGTTCCGCCTCTACTTGTATGATCAATTAAAGTGGCAGAAGATCTAGCAGCACTTCAGGTGCCGCTGTTGGTGTCGATTTCATAACCCCTGTTGTGCCAAGGCACGCATTTCTCTGTTTGGAGAACAATTTTAACCTAGAGGTTATCATTATTGCTGTAAGCATGTTCATTCTTAAAAAGCGCATCCATCGACTAAAAATTAAGTATTTTCTAATTAACATTTAATTCATTAAAACCAGGCGTTCGGTATAACACGGGTTCCTTATAATAAAGTAAGGAATAAAATCGGAATTTTTTGACTTAAATTGTTGGTTAATTTTCTTTATAAGTTGTTTTAAAATATTGTTAAAATATTGTAAAATGTTTCGTGTTTTAAAATATTGTCGAGTTTCGATTCCTGTATTTGGGATCCTCTTCAGTATTGAAATCAACATCTACAACTATTTTATGTAATGTTTCTGTGGTACTTGAAACTTAAAATATTGAAGTTAATATATTTCGTGTAAATAAAGGTTTTTAATAAACCAACTAATATATTTGGCTACGAAATATATTTGGATCCCATCCTCGTCGCCAAATATATTTGTAGAATAACTTATTGTAAATATTATTGTAGAGTTTACATATATTGTAAATATATGTAAACTTATTGTAGATATTATAGAATAACTTATTGTAAATAAAATTAATCAACAATAAGTTAAGTTCAAACATTCGGGAGATTTTATATATTTTTCATAATCAAATTGGACGTGAACTTCATACCTATAAATAAAAACTGACGATATATCTATGAACAAACTAAAAATATGCTCAAGCTTTTTTTATACATTCTTATTTCTGAATCGTTCCAATTTTATTTTGCACTTTATAATCAAAAAAATATTTATTTTTCAAAACTTCAACGTATTTTGAGAACTATAATTTATCAATCATTATGCCAAATATTATTACAAAATTATTTGTGATTATATTAAATTGTGTTACTTATGTTGATAGCAGTAGAAATCTGTATTACTATTTTCATATTTGTAGTTTAAATTAAACTGCTCAAAGAAATCAATCATAGGGATTTTGCAAAATATTTGGCTAAATTATATTAAAATATTAGTTCCAATTATTAAATTAATAATTTTTTGATTTGATGCGACGAAACCTTAAATTACTTTGGGATGATCGATGACTTTCACTTTGGGTACTTTTGAAGAGAAAATTTTTATTTTTAAATATATTTTCCAAATATTTGGATTATAATCCAGATAATCCAAATTTAAGCTCAAGTTAAATAATTAACGTTTAGTTATGCCACCCAAAATAGTTTTAATTGCAGAACCAAGTTAAATCATTTTCATTATATACGACTCTATTGAGGTGTATGAGTCTATATTATTAAAACAATTTAGTGAAGAGTTGAAAACAGAAAAACGAAAATGTTCACCCAAGGATGTACAGTGACAAATTACTGAAGAAAGTTTCTAAGATAATTTTCTTAAAATATATAATTTTCTTATTCTTTTTAAATTTATTTATTTACTTTAAATTTTTTATTCCTTCTTAATAGTTCAAAGTCATTGCTTCTACAAATTATTATAATGTAAAACATAGACAAAATAAAAGTAATTGTTATGATTTATTTACACGTATAAATTTCAATTGATGCAAAAACAGCTTACAGATATGTACTATTTGCATTTCATTAAACTGGTTCTATTATAATTTGATTTTCTTTTAAAAGATTTTACTTTAAACATTTCTATATTTTCTTATTACTACGTGACTTATATATTTTGAACTGTCAACACATTTCTTTTTCTTTTGTTCATTCTGTATATATTGTTAATTACTTTTAAGAATAAACGAGTTAATTTTTAGCGTTATCATTAGGCACCTCACGTCTTATGTTTACCTAATTTTTATTTCCATGCGTTACTGCAATAAATCTTACTAGATTGCGCAGTACTCTAAATTAATATAATTTTTATTAAATTAAATATTTTATATTACTAAGGGCATTATTGGTAAAATAATATCGGCCCTGTTCAACTTTGATTCTTATTTAATTATTCAAATTTCAAATTATTTTTATTTGTTCTAATATTCTTTCCAAGCTGCTATAATTATACATATCTACATGTTTTATAAATAATTTGATAGCAATAATATCTAGATGTGTGTGTGTGTGTAATTGATATCTTATAATTATTAAATATCTGTCTGCTTGAACTTGCAAACTCATCAGTTAAAATTTATACACGTAAATAAATTATAAGGATTGAAACAATCCTAATAAGAATCATTAGGATTGTTTTGTTTATGTTTCACATTATAATAATTTGTAGAAACAATGACTTTGAACTATTAAGAAAGAATAAAAAATTTAAATTATATTACCTAAATTTAAAAAGAATAACAAATAATATATTTTAATTAAATTGATCTTAGAAATTTCTTCCGTAATTTTGCTTTGGTCATTCTTCGGTGAACAGAAAGTATTTTGAGATTAGTAGTAAGTCTTCTTACCATATCACCTATTGATTGCTCCAACTATTCGTTTGTAGTCTTTATAGTTGATGCTTAATTGTATTAAAAGTGTAATTCAGAAATTCTTCTTCTTCTTGAGTGAATACGTAAAGTTGGAAAAGAAATACATGTTCATAAGTTTGCTCTATCTTTCCACTGGGTGGTGCGACATTTGGCCCAACTCCAACAGGCTAAAATACTATAGTATACGAACGATAAAAGGAAAATGGGAGAAAATCAGTAGTTCAATTCTTCCTTTTACTCAGCTAAGTTTTAATAAACCTTCAATATTCCAGTTCAATTGTGTTCATCAAACATTGTTACTTATTTTATGCTGCTAGCAAATTACGATTAATTGTTACATTGTATTACAAGGTTTAATACAACGTAGCAATTCATCGTAATTAGCTACAAACTTAAAACAAGTAACAATATTTGACGAACAGAATATAACTGGAATTTAGATGAGTAAAACGAAGAATTAAACTACAGCCCTTCTTCAATTTTTCTTGTATCTTGTTGCAATTGGTCGAAATGTCTCACCACACAGAGAAAGGTGGACCAAACTTATGAATAACTACCTCTTTTCGAACTTTACTTCTTTTCCAAGAAGAAGAAGAAGAAGAAGTAATTTGTGACTAACATATGTCATTTACCTTGAAGTAGAGTCATCGATATCAAAAAGTTGTCAAAACTTTAAATCAAAAAATATATTCCCTCTTGCCTTACAATATATATAAAAAAAAAAACACAAAAAAAACGAAAACAAAAATCTAAGATGACAGAATTGGTCGATACATCTGAAGACCTGCGTTTGGACGGCGAAGATTTGGACCAGGACAACGAAGTATTGAACGACGATCTATTAAACGACGACCAAGATCTACTCATGGGCGATAACGACAACGGTCCTCAGGGCAACGGTTCGGTTATTGGCGGCGGTGTAGGAGTGGGCGGTGGCAACAATTCATTGGGCAATATCGGTAATATGACCGACGATCCGGAGATTGAAGCGATCAAGGCACGCGTCCGCGAAATGGAAGAGGAAGCTGAAAAATTGAAACAACTCCAGAACGAGGTGGATAAACAGATGAATATGGGTGCAGCGACTGATTCGGGTGCAAGTCCGCTCAATATGTCGTTCGAGGATAAAGTTGAAGCAGATAATAGAAGCATCTATGTTGGGAATGTAGATTATGGTAAGTTGACATTCTCTTTCAAAATCTTTTAAGCTAGTTCTATTAGTATGTATTTCATTTATTGGAGTTGGTTGTTTGGGTTCAGGCATCGCTAGTTTGGGTTATATTATAGTAAATTCTTTATTCTTTCTTTAAGTCAGACCCATGTTCCGGTTACCAGACGCATTCTTCCATACTCACCTTATACAACGTAAATAGGGGAATGTTCGTCATAGTAGAGCAGAAAATGCTTCATAGACTGGACGTTCATCAGAGAGTGACTTGCAATCCAACGTCTTTATATTTCCATATAATTATATCATGCATGGAACTTTTGTAGAACCTAGAATAATAGTTCGAGAACTCTAGAACTTTCATGATGACTTCTAGAATTTTTGTAAATAATTATTTGATGTTTTTTTTTATAACAATTGATTCATTGACTTCTGGCACAAAGTGTACATAAAATAACAGCGGTTAGGGCTATAAATGTCATTATTATTATTATTATTATTACTAATGGGTGTCTGCGGAATATCACTCCGTTTTTTTATTGCTTTCCTGTTAGAACTAGCAGGTATTCCTAGAACCGGCTCCAGACCAATGAACTGTGTGCTAGATGTTTTCTTTGCTAGTGCATATGCTCTTTTGTTGCCTACAATGTCCTGTGCCCTGGCACCCATGTTAGTGAAACTGAGTGGGTCCTAGTCCAGTGAATTGATGTATTCTTTCGTTACTCCAGGCACCTTTCTGACGTTGTTAATGGCCTGAATTATCCCCTGGCTGTTACTATAAAAATTCGTTGTTTGTTATATTTCTTTTCTGTTTTCTGGTACGTAATGGAGGATTACATATATTTCGGCCTGAATGACTGGCAAATCTACCTAAAGGGCAATCTTGCTCCCGTATTTTCAGAAGCCCTTCAACCGTCTATGAACCAAACTAGAGCGTTTTCTGTCCACAGACCTGAGTCTATAATGAGCTCACAGTGTCTGTGTATATTATGGACTGCAGATATGCAGCCTGATTTCATTTCAATTATTTCATCCCATGTAATTTTAGTGTCTATTTTCTTTGCCAAATTCCGTTTGTTCATTTTTAGCCGATGGAGTGAGACTTCCTCCTCGTCTTGCATGATCAATTCTAATGGCGAATATTTAACAGCACTTCAAGTGCCGCCATTGGGGCCGATTTCATAGCCCCTGTGATACCAAGGCATCCAGTTCTCTGTATGGAGGACACTTTCTGCCTTGTCTTATCCTGAAGTATCTTTTTCCACCACACCAGTGCCCTGTAAATTATGATGGCCTGACATCCGACTTGTATAGCCAGTGAAACACTGGTAACCTTTCAATCCTATGCTTTTCCATACATACATACGTCTTAATTACGGTTATAACCGTTTTGTCTATTATTCTATCAATTTGCAGGTTCCAAGTAAGTTTGTAAGTTTGGAACCTGTGATGTACCTTGGAGTAATATTTACTCCAAGGTACATCGCTTCCCCTGTAGCGGTATTTAGATAAACGGTATAACTGAAATCTTCTGAGAGCTAATTTTCAAGCCCCTGTTCTGTATCCATTTTTCAACCACGTTAAGTGCTCCATGCATAAAGTCACTAACAGTTGAATTGAATTGGCCTTAGATTATCCTGTAATCACCTCGGTAGGTACATTGAGTCTGGTGAACGAACTTCTGAATTAGAATCCCATCTCTAGTATGCCGGTCTAGTATACCGTCTCTAGTATGCATCTCTATCAGAACATCAGTATACCGGTGTTCTATAAATGTCATACTTGTCAACTATAATTTTCAAAATTAGAGACTGGAAAGTAATTTCTTCATATATTTATAACTAATTTACAGGTTCAACAGCCGAAGAACTAGAACAACATTTCCATGGTTGTGGTTCGATAAATCGTGTAACGATTCTGTGCAACAAGTTTGATGGCCATCCGAAAGGCTTTGCGTACATCGAATTCGTGGATAGAGATTCCGTCCAGATGGCGATGGCTATGGACGAATCGCTTTTCAGGGGCAGACAGATTAAGGTTATGCCGAAACGGACAAACAAGCCTGGTGAGTAATTTTTATAGACATTTCTCATATATTTGGAGTGTTAATGTTCAATCAAATGAACAGTGAGAATATATAAAATATTCTTTCCAAAGAGTCCTCGGTTAATATGTTTTATTTAGTAGAAATCATGAATAGTAAACATATTTGATAGGTTAATTGTTTTGTATGAAATACGATCGCAAAAGTACCATTTCAAAATCATATGGAAATAAATAGTTCACTCTAGGTCACGTTTAAATTACAAAACACATTGTTTTATTTCATGTATCGTAACTTAATATTTTACTAATCAGCTAGGTAAAAACTCATTGAACTATATTATGATTTGTTTACATTTTATTATGTCCATTTAATTGATATCAAAGAAGATTTTGATCATGATTGAAATCCTATAAGATCTTTAATATTTTAATGAAGCCTGTTTATTTATTTATTTATTTTTTAAGGTTTGAGCACAACTAACCGTCCACCACGTGGTACAAGAGGCATGTTTGCAATGCGCGGTGGTCGTGGCGCTATGATGGCCGCGCGCGGATCTTCTTACATGCCATATGTGAGCAGTTTCAGGCCATCGCGAAGAATGCGCATGTACGCCAGACGCGGTGGCTATTATGCACCCTATTAATTAATAATCGTTTTTATGCTAGATTAACATTTAGTATGACATATACTTATATTCTGGTTAATTAATAATTATGCTAATCAATGTAATTTTAAGATGGTAAATGTTGAGATTCTGAAGCAGGGAGTTTTGAAAAGGAGTGTGTGATTGTTCATTTAGTTAAAAATATTTGCCTCATTACGTAGTAAGACGTTCTTTTTTAAAGTTAGGTACTAAAAATCTGAATAAATAGCATTCAATTTTATTGTACCTCTGTAGTGTTTTTATTTTATCCTTTAATAATTTAAACTCTTCATATATGTGGGCTGATGAAAAATAAAATTATATAAAAAGACATTAATTAAAAGCAAGATGAAATAAAAAATGTAGCTTCACTATTATATAGTTAAAATAGTTGTAAAACAATTCTTGTTCACATTATATGATATAAATTCTGAAAGTTTGTTTCATTTGTTATTTATTGCCCCTTCTTGTTCTATTTATTTCAGGTTTATTTAAACGAGAGGATATTTTGCTTTATAGACCAAGAGCCAGCAACGTCTTTTCAGTTGTCATTTCAACACTCGAAAAAATTTACACATTAAATGTAATATAGCCGCTGAAAAATAAATGTTGTTTCTGGCAGCACCCTGGGGCCGAGGTATACTACTCTAAAATTATGAGGATGAGAAATAAGATTTAATTTACTTAAAGTAATAGTCATGATATTTCAGGAGATTTCTTCAATAGTATTTTTTATTTATAAAAATTATTGCCAGAACATTTCCCCCCTCTTGACAGAACGCTATACATATTTAAAAAAAATGCATATTTGTTATTTCTTTAGTTTTGGAATTTTGACAGAATAAATAAAATATATGTGTTATCGGACGCCGACTGCTGGTTGCCATAAACAAATAAATAATGTTGTTATTATATTGGACATTCATTTTAATTTCTGTTTTTAATATATAATCGAAATAATGTTATAAAGAGATATCGGTATATAACATTATTTTATAACTCACTCACTGTAAACAAATGAAATAAATAAATCGGTAATTAAATAATTAATCACGAATTGATAATTAATTAAATAAAATTTAAACAAAGAAACGTTGTACTATGTATAATTCCAGAAGTTACTTTGCTCGTAGTCATTGAACCATAAGTATAGAGAGACGTCGACCATTGCCGCTAGAGAGATAGAGTCAACTGCAGAAAGCCACGCAAGATTCACCCACATTGCACACAGAGGGAGGAGAGAGAGAGAGAGAGAGATCCAACCGCAGAAAGCCATGCAGCCGGTATTCTCGTGCACATAAAGAGAGGTAGAAGAGAAAAAGAGATGCAAAATATGTAACGTTCGCATTTCGATCGTCCTTTTTTTTTGCTATTTTGCTTTGAACTAACAGATGTTTTTCGCATTTTTTCTTGTATATTTACATCGGATGCAGAACGTAAGCAAAAAATTGTACACATTAGGAGAGAAATATTTTTTGTTCTATTTTATGGCTCCTTTGGTTTCGGGTGCTTTTTTTGTCTCTGCATTCGAGGATTTCGCTTTAACGATATCCAATTTCAAGTAAACTACTCTAAGTTTGTTGGACTCTACGTTCATTGCCCCTGTCCGGACGAAAAATTTTACGATCTCCGATTTCTAACAAACAACGATTTCTAACTAACAAACGAATTTCTAGCAAACTTAATGAGTTTATTGAACTTTGCGTCACCTCGTCTGGTCGAGATTTCGATGCTATCGTATTTCCAATAAACACCTCTTAATTAGCTCGATGAACTTTGAGGGCGTTACCTTCATCTAACCAGATTTTTGTATTGCTTGCAAGGAACGTACGCCTTTTTGAACGATTTCCTCGTAAAAGCTGCGGCTGCCATTCCCTTCATTGGTTGATGTCTGTAGTAGAAGGGGGTTGCAGCTTATCCGGTTATTTGTTCTGCATAGATTCATCAATTCTTAACTTATTGTCCACCCCACCCCTTGTAAAATATCGTTTATAGTTTAGTTCCTTTTCTATTTATCCTTGTATAAATGTGTATGTATAGTTTGCGACGCGCTGACAAGCTTTAGCATTTTTGTCAGCTACCGCAGAAGTAGAAGAAGGAAAAGAAACAGATCAGGAGTTTTAAGAAAACCATGTACCGATTGGGACGGTATAAATTCAGCGGGCAAAAAATTCGTTTGCAATTGCGCTAAATGAGAATCTCAAGCACATTGTTTTCCGTTCGTTTATAGTTTAAAATTGCCGCTATCGTGTACGATAGATCGTTAACAGGTTAATAAAATTAATTCGGTGTAGCTCGCGAACGGTGTGCAAGAAGGAACCCAATCCTTAAATCCACACCGATTTCCTTAATCCTTTCAGAAGTAGTGAAAGAAGATAGCATCGTATCGTTAAGGCAAGTCGCATTCTTTTTTGTTTGATTACTATTAGCGGTTTATTGTTGCACTAGTTTATTTGAAACTAGCTCGAGCGTTATTCCGAATTTATTCGCGTAGTTACAATCCAGATTTTGTCATAGGTGCGGGGTAACTCCAGACCAATTTCGTAGATCTAGAGCCGCCCCATCATCGGTTGCACGTAAAATCTGATTGGAGAGCTCCCTATCTTAGAATCTTGGCAGGGATATTACACGATACTGTTCTATAAAATGCGTAACGTATTCGCGGAAAATTTTCCCTTCTTAAAGATTTTAGCAGAAATTTCGTTTAGGCCCTGCCTAGTTACCGCCGGCAACAGCAAGAGCTGCCGCTTCCGATTCCGAACACCAAAAGTCTCTGATTTCAAATAAAAAGCCATGCCTTAGCCACTTTCAATTAGACGCATTTTGATTCTTGTTCTGATAGATTTCGAGTGAGCCTTTCACACATCGTTATCAGCAATAATACTCTAATAAGGCTAAGTGTTCGTATCGAGTGAGCATTTTCGCGCACATGAATATGTTCGGGCATTTTTAAGTAAAGCGTCACCATAGCAATCATAATTTGATTTTTCAACTACAAAAATTAAATTTAAATTAAAAAAAGTCCATTGTGATTTTTTCACAATGTACTATTAGATTGAAATTGTTGCACTTGCCTGACGAGTACGAAAATACGTCGAAACGAGATCTCGTCGTACGTTGGTAAGTAACGTTTTTCAATTTTGCAATTAGTTTTAAGTTCTTACAATTTAAAATAATGTGATTTATTCGGAGTGGACAAATGTACTCTGAATAAAGGCAAAAACACCGCTCCTGGTTCAGTCGCCTTAACTCGTCGTATCCTCAGGCACATTCCTGCTGAGACCATATCTCTCCTAACCGAGATATTCAATAAATGTCTGTT
>WYDF02142161.1:3003-22811 GCA_009867245.2 Adranes taylori
CATGCGCTATTCCAGAGTAAAGATTTGCCGTTATATCACATTTCAACATTTAAACTCCCCACGAACCATAAATGCGCGACCCCCCCCCCCCCACCTTTCGACACAAAACGGACTGGAAATAATTATATAAACAAAGCAAGGACCTAAACTAAGATTTTGCGTGAGGCGCTGACTCATTAATGATAAAAAAAGGACTTTTAAAATGACAAGCTGTAAATGATGCAAACGAAGATATGTAATATACTTGAAATTTTCCTCCTGGACTGCGTTACTACCTAATTCCAGGAATACACTTGGTGTTCACCTTACGACCGCGATTCACAGGAACCGCCACTACGTTCCGCAGCTGCAGCACTATTGAGATAGACATCCAGCTTGGCCCGGTTTTCAACCTGACAAGCGATCAGGTTGCACGTGATGAAAAAAAAACCTCCAAATCTACAAACAAACTACAAGCTCCAAAGATTACCCATCAGACGAGAGTTGAATGACCCTCAATCGCTGAAATATTCTCCAAGCCCGCCCTATTTAAAACAACTAAATGGTGAACTTAGACCGGACGCCATTAAGGCAACAAAATTTAACTTACCGAATCAACCGAATCGTTGATGGTGCTTCCCAATTGCACTTTTAATCCCGCATATCTCAAAATGGACTTTTAAAATTTACTTGTATTTTATTAATACATTACGACAATTAGAGTTTAACTAATTATTTTATTAGCCATAATTTGGCTTGTAGTTCTTTCAGACGATGAACCAAAAAGAACCCACCTAGGGTATGACTTGCCAAATAGCCTCCGTGTATCACATCATTCTAGCCTCCTGCCACACCATTCTAGCCTCATACCAAGAACAGAACTACGACTCCAGAACGCCATTTTCTTACAAACACTCTAATTAATAAATACAAAGTAATAAATACGAGAAGGGATATAACAATCGCCGTTAAAACTTCTAAGTCCTGACGAGACATTAGAAAACCTGTCATATATGACTATCGCTGTAATGATCGCTAAGTGCCCTAATTTCATACAAGCGTGCTGTCAGCATACCCCCAGTGTCATCCACGAATTCTGTTTAACATCAGTCGGTCATAATAAACAGATGGTGAAACGAACGTAATCGAAGGTAATCGAAACGAAGGTAATCTGACTCTGAACAGAAACATTACATTGCCAAGCAAAACAAAGTAGGCGAGTAATATAAAAGATTAACAATTAGATTAATGTTGTAGATTAAATACATAGTTTAATTAATTAATGGTCGACACTATACATTACATCCTAAGATCCTGACTACGTAAGTTTAGTTAGAAAGGTAACTAATGTAAACAAAAATTTTCCTATTAAACAGCAGTACGCAATTTCCTATTTTAGGTACCAACCAGGTTTTAATCACCTCGGAGCCTAGGCTATATAACTGAAAATTTCCTTTTAATATTACACACTAGGAAGATAACTGAGCTAACGTGGAATATACTTGTGAAAAACAATAACAACAAGTACCCTACACGTTGTAAGTAATATCTTTCAATTGCAATTGCACAGTAAGTACACTATACATTATAACTAGGTACCCTCTACAACAGGTCTATTAATTCTTACCTTCATAATATGTGTAAGATTCTTAATATTTCTAAAAGAATCTTTTATACTTAAAATTTATACTTTTTTTAGAAATATAAAACAAGAATAACCTGATTCTAAAGCCACATTTTTGAATTAAATTCTTACTCCATAAGTTTTTAAATAAATAGATTGCGTGTCAACAATTAGTGAAACAGTGGTTCCTTCCCATTGTTCTTTTCAGCCAGTTCTTACTTCACACTCTTTGCGGTCCTTTTTGACTCCCCTTCTTTACTGCTACCCACATATAACAAACTATTCGGGTTCAGTATCAGTATAAATAACACTGTAACAAAGGTGACTTGAGCCAATTAATGGGCCGTACTATTCTAATCCTGAAACATCGCTTTTAACAGGACGATCAGAACTGTCAAAATTTGGTTTATACCAACTTCTTGAATGACCCTTCTAAATTACATTAAACAAAAGCATCTATTTACATTTTACATTTTGAAAACATAACTTAATTTCTTCTATCAAAATTATAGAATGAATTTTTGTAAATGCACAACCCTATTGCTTGTTACATATTTATTTAATAATAGAAATGAAATGCTTTTATATTTGTTTATCCCTAATAAACTGCTTATATTCTCAATAAACATGAACATTTCAAAATATTGTTTAAGTTTATGTAACTGTTGAAATGACATCAATAACACGTTGACACACCAATGCGTTTTAACTCTATTTCCGTCACTAGCAATCGCTAGAGTTATGAAAATGATAATTCTATTAAATTATATTATTTTGTTGTATTATATTAAGTTAATGTATGTTTTATTAATCCGTCAAATGTTTTAGCGTTATTTCCATGTACAGAACTGAGCATAGAGATTCTTATAAACATTGATAAATTCTTTATCACTGTCAGTTATTTTTGATCATGTTGTGACGAGGATATCTGGCCACGGTTTTAATTTGACTTCACTGAATATACTTTTGATCGTATACGACCATAATTCAAGATGGCTAGATTCTACGAAATGTTGTTATTACTTAAACGATTTGTTTGCTACATGACAATGTTTACCGACGGAACTAATTAATTCTATGTTGTTAATTCTACAAATTATCGGAAGAAATGAACTTGATAGTAGGCGTGGTTTAGTGAAAGTCAAGGGACAGCTTAACGGCAGTGTACTGAGGGTACATTGAGGGTACATTGAGCAGTGTACTGAGGGTCCACTTGGAGAAGTAGGAAATCGACATAGATCGGAGACGAATCACCACTGAGTGAAAGTAATTAATAATGTGATCTTGATTGAGGGTAAAGCCGTAATAGCGGAAAGTAGTTTTGAAATGTAGCAGATGGGTAATTAAGTGAGAACACATTAGATTCTAGCAATTTACTAGAGGTAGTGAGAAGTACTGATCGGTATGGTAGGAAACTTTAAGTATCAGATTCATTCAGTACAGTTAGAAACAAAAAATGTATAAAAACCCGATACAGAGCCTTCAGAGAGATCATTGAAAATTCTAAATTTAAAAATATAGGGAAAACCTTTATCCGACTGAGCATTGAAAATAAAATCATGAAGTAATAAATTAAATTATAATTAATTCCAAATAATCATGATTAATTAAATTATAAAATATTCTTCAGTAGTTTGTAATGGAAAATTGTAGCGCACAGTATTTGATGAAAAATAATTTGCTATTTCGTTTTTAATTCTTGTAAAAATTAATAATGCAACAAAATGATAAAGTTAAAATAAATTAAATATTTATCTAAGGTAATGATGTAACAATTATATAAGTTTTATGAAGGAATCAATTTGAAGTGTTTTTACTTCATTCCACGTATAATACAATTGTTTAAATTGTGACTATAGTTGTAAGCCTTGCGGGCCATCTTCGGACGTACACACGTACAGGGGTTCTAGAGTATATATGGGTTCTATTATTGGAGTGTTCTATACAGATGACCATATTGAGGCTACGAGGGATTGGGATTAGTGGTGTTAGCTGTAAAAGTACAAGGGGATAGAGTCAACAACTAGATAAACGGGAACAATAACACGACAACGATTACGAGAGATTGGGGCTACGAGGGGTTGAACGTGTTGGTTTTCAAGACTAAACGGTAGAGAATCAAAGACCGTACGTTTTTATACATATTGCTTGCGCATGATGACAGTCCCGGAATTGCAATCGCGAACAAAGGTGACGTTTTTTCAGCTCGAATATGTGTTCAGATCTTTAGATAATTTGTGCAGCAATTGAATAACTTACGTGAACATGTATTCTATCACTGTCGAACTGAACATTCGCTAATTGGCTTACACAAAGCTTACAAAATCTAATTTGCGTTTCACTCAAACTTCCGTTGAAAGAGTTTTTTTTTCCTATATTTGCGCTGAGCAGTGCGCACCGTCCCTGATCCGGTCGTGATATATTCTATTGCCAGATTTATGTGATCTAATTCAAACATCGTAGTAAGCTACATTCCTCTCATATTAAATTTTCATATAAATATAAAGCAAACATTCACTTTATTAATTTCGTTAATCTTGAGATGAATAACAACGCGTTTTTTTATAATTGATATTTTTTATTGTAATAAAATGAATACAGCTTATAGATTTTTTATTAAAACACTACTATCTTCTCCAACTTAATAGGATTTCATAAAAATGTAGATATCGTTGTTAATACATGTTAAATTTAACTATGCTATAATATTGTGGGATAATAAATTAATTAGAAATGTAATATTAATGTTGTTAAGTTTATTTTGGGCAAACTATTACGCCTCAACATGACGGGTAAGAAAAGATACTTTGTTTGGGGTACGTAGCGAAAGTCGACAAAAATGTAATTAACTCTATGCAACCCGAACAACGACAAATTGTCTGTTATAAATCAGGGTAGACTAACTGAAAGAAATGTTATAAACTTAACAAAACGTATTCATAATGAATTAGAAAATGAATACAATTTAAGTAGCGCCTCACCGAAGAAAGTAGTAAGAATAATTATGTGAATATCTGTGTTCCATCAATGCGTGCAAATTATTTCCCAAATGATGTATAAAATTCTTCTACTTACGTTTTCTGTTAATCTTACTCAGAAACTTAGTTTATTATTATTCACAATTATCTTATTATTACATTTTAATTTACTTCAATCAATAAAATTGTTATCTGCTGATTTAATCTATTTTATTCGAATAATTCATATTTAAAATAATTATTTAATTATTGCACTACTTTTAAGCCTCATATCTAACTTATTTAATACTTCAACTTATTTATGATTTATTCATAATTTAATTCATGGATTTATGTTCAAAACTCAGAGTGACAAGTGTTCAATCGATCTCTGTGGGACGTGTGTAGCTTTTATCCATTTTTTGGCTAGCTAATTTCCTACCAAAACTACAGTCGTTAAATCTAAGTACTCCACCAGAAAACTACCATATCTCAGTCTTCCCATCAATGTACCTTTCCCACACAAAAATTATGTAAGTCATAGCACAAAAATCGTGAATTTCATTAATAGAAGTTATCACAATTTTTACCAACTACTTTCGGTTATAATGGATTTGTGTCCAATCAACTATGCTTTCTTCACACATGCATGCACGGTACGCTTCCAGCTATTATTGATTTACTACCAATTAGATCGATTTATTAACACTGTAGGAGAGCTGGGGTTCAATCATTGTCTAAGAAGTGCATATAATTGGGGTTGAAAGAAAAGACAGGAAACTTTTATAAAAACATTATTTAAATCTACTTTGTTGAATTAAATTTACAAACTTAGAAATTGACAAAATTTAAAACAATTAATACAAAAGAAATAATGATTTACTGAGCGAACTATGTATAAGATTTTAGGAATTTAATTAAAGACATTTTATCGCCCAAAATGTGTAACCCTTTGCTACTTAGGCGCTGACATAAGATGCAAACAAAAATATCATTAATAATCACAGAACCAAATGTTCTTCGGAAACAAGTCGCTCCGCACTCTAAAACTGATGGTGATGTTCCTTCGGTCCTCAGTGGCTTACTGAGGGCTCAAGTAAACTCAGTTGGTAACTAATTCTTGGTCTCATTCTTGCGGGGAAGCTTTACTAATAAACTTATCCACTAATAAGTGAAACAGCATGAAGGGTTTAACAAAATCGTGCATTGTTCTTCTAATTGTAAATAAATAAAAAGTAAATATTAGTATACAAATAAAAATATCATTAATCAAAACATATACCTTAAATGATTTTAGGTTTTATCGCGTTATCATAATATACAGTAAATCAAACACTAAGGCCAAATGGTTTTAAGACCGTGGTGCAAATGCACTAATACTAATCAAAAAGCGGCGCAAATGAATTAAGCGGTGCTTGTACATTACAATTAAAAATGCGGTGATAAAATAGTGAAACTGTGAAAATGTGAAAAGCATGTAACTACGGGATGCTTATACAAACAACAATCATACTTAAGTAAACGGTAAGGGTGAGTCTACATATACTATCACGGAATGACCGCTATCTCTCAATATACGGTATGGATCGTGGGTAGGGTAGGAACACGTGGAAGTCGCTACTAAGGGCGGGTTATGAATCATGCACAAATGCAGAAGGATGAATAACTCTCAGTACACACTCACGGGTGACAGGTAGGAATACTCGGAATTTTCTACTAACGGCTGGTTGTAAATCATACAGAGTTACGGGAGGTCGGGTAATTCTTTAATGCTTGTTACGGATAACTGACAGGACAGGTATGCTCGGATATCGCTACTAATGGATAATTACTACGGATATCAGCAACATCACTGTGACCATAGGTGCTACTGTCACCAAAATATCAACATCTAGCCGCTGTGGACATAGCCTAGCGTTTGACACACGTTGGTGCAGGTAACGGAAAAGAAAATCACTGTAGATTACAATAGCACCTTTGTGAACATAGATACTACTGTCACTCAAGGCCACTAAATCCAACCCTTGTGAACATAGGTCAGCGTTAGAGGCACTCTAGTGTACAGAATGATAATTAGTAACAGTTACAGCAACAACATTGTGCACATAGGTGCCACTTTACCAAAGCATCAACAACTAACTGCTGCGAATATAGGTTAGCGTTTAACACACGGTAGTGCATTATACGCTATAGGAAATGCTAATAGTTACTTTAACACCCTTGTGAACATGGGTACCAACATAACTTAAATGACTAAAGCCAACCCTTGTGAATCTAGGTCAGCGCTAGTCGCACTTTAGCGAATTTATATGCTGCGACGGAAACACTATTAGTTAAAATAGCATCGTCGTGCACATAGACGCCATCGTCACTCAGCACTCAATACCAACTCTTGTGTACATAAGTCAGTAATGTGTGCATTAAGTGAAGAGGAAATAGGTTAACGGAATATTAAAAGGAAATACAAATTAATTAAAATACATAGAGTTAATAGTAATGAACGGTATATCTAATGCTACAGCAATAAGCGGTATAAGAATTATTATAAGAATTTCTCTTACCAATCGTATAAACGGTGTCTGCTGGCTCGACTGCTGGCTACTATTGTAGGCCTCGGGAGGGCCGGAGACTAACATTAAAAATTTTGATATTGACTCTTTTATAGAAGAAAATACCCACCATATATTTAAATAAACTAATTTATAAATTAATGCATACGCAATTTTTGGCACTCTATATGCTATTAGTACAAAATTGATTATTGGCAATTTTATCTAGTACACAATAACACACACACTGATAACAGCACGCTGTGCTACCTGTTAATCATCACGAATTGTGGCGGTCGCCTCTATTTGGTGTGATTTGTATAATTTACTTCATCGGCTTTATTTTTATCTGATCGTAGAAGTATGTTTTATTCGACTAGAGGAACATTCTGACTTAAGTAAGATGTTTTAAATGTTTGTAAATTATACTTCATTTCATGAATTGAAGATTAAATTAAACTAGATAAAGATTAAATGAAATAGTTAACTAGCATTTACCCCTCATGCACTAATTAGCCTAACACACAATATACTTAAACAAAAACAATCTATCAGAAAATCTAGCCATCCTAAATTATTAAATAATTTTAGGAGTATCAAGCGCACAAACTTTCTATCATAAAATTAAACCAGAACGACGATAAATTATCTCGCGACAATATAATATACAGTAGAAATGGGTAAACCTAGTATATTTGTAGAACAGTTGGGACCTGTCCCTGTTACTTACGAATACCTGTTACCAGGAATTTCTACAAATATGAAAAAATAAATTTATGAGCGGGGTAGAGGGTTGGTGGTTGATTATGTTTGTTTGAAATTAATTTTAGTCTTCTTAACAACTTTAATCATAATGTTATGGTTATACAAGAACAAAAACCAGTTTTCTTTTATATATGAGTTTGCTTATTTTTTTTGTACTGAAATAAATATAGTTGAAAAATTATCTCGACTGAATTCAATAAAATTGCCTGAAGCGACAACGGTCTACTGCAATTGCCTTGGGAATTATAAATATTTGCCGAATTATACAGTTTTTTTTGCTGGTTTCCCTTCCAATCTTTTAGGCATCTGAATTATCTGAAAAATTTGAACAATATTTCAAAATTTCAGCATTTCACCTGTCTTGTCTTTTTTCTATAGTACTTTGGCCAAATTTATTATTGTTATTATGATCGACGTAGAAATATAGATTTATAGATTACGTCTCTTTAAAATTTAAAACATAAAAACCAACGTATTGCTCAGTACATGGAATTTAACCTCTTTGAAAAATTACTTGGATATTACTGTATTATCTAAGATTTAATTAGAATAAGTTGTATAATTTAGATCCCAAAAAGAAGAAGCTTTTCTTTATCAATGAGATATTGGGTTTTATATATACTGTGCTACGTTCGACCGCTCCTATTCTCCAACATAGTATTGTTATTAGTTACCCTATTTGTATTACTTAGCTTGTATATTGTACCCTGTGTTGCTATATAATATTTAATATTAGTGATTCCTGTATCAGTGAATAATTGTGTTGAGGAGTATAGCCGTGGTATTTTTATATGATCTTAATTAAGTGTTGTTTACAAGTTTCTAATCTTCGATATTCGTTATTGGGAATGCTGCCCCATGCTGTTATTCCATACCGAATTACTGATTCAGCAAACATATAATAAACTAATCTTAAATTGTGTCTATTCAAAATGTCGTTGAGCTGATCAAATTTGGATGTTAGTTTTCTTAATCTGATTATTATGCTATTTGCGTAGCTATCCCATCTAAAATGCTGGTCTAAAGTGATTCCTAGATATCGGATGTTATTAACTTTATTGACAATTAAGTTACAGTTACTGTTGTTCTGTGTTGCGAAGCATTCGTATCTATTGCATATTAGGAGAGTACAAAATGCATGTAAGTTAACTTTCGTATCGGAGCTAAATAAAAGAACTATATCATATGCGTATGCTACGTACTTACCTCCTAATGTTAATCTAAAATCTTTTTAATGAATTTTAAAAAGCTGGTAGGTTGTAATTCTGTAACTTGAGGAATGCCTATATTGATTGTATGTTCAGCGATAGCAGCAACCATTTATAATTACCATTTGCTTACGATTAATAAGATAGTTAGAGAACAATTTCAGATTACACCCCGAAGTCCACACTTTTCCAACTCTTCTAAAAGCGTGTCATGCGGTATCGTGTCAAATTGTTTTTTTGATTCAGGCATTATTTGTTGGATGGAGATCAACTTACTTACTTCAAAGACTGCATTTTCAGTGTAACGACATTTTCTAAAACCGTATTTATTTTCAGAAAGTATATTGTGCTTTTTGAACTAATTTCTCAGTCGCGCACATTTTTGTCACATTTTTGCTATATTACTTATTAGCGAAATGGGACAGTAGTTATTATGGTCCTGATTGTTACCTCCTTTATGCATCGATATCATACTTGGTAATTTCAATTGACTAGAATTAATCCAGTAGTAAATACTGAATTAAAGATGTGAGCAAGTGGTTTTTAGAGGAAGTTATGGAATTCCTTAATTAATCGATTAGAATTTTTTTCAGGTTCGGAAATGGAGTTATTGAAACTGTCAATAGCTGTTATGAGTTCATTATTTGTTGCAGGATATAAGTAGAAATAATTTACTGATTGTTCCTAGTGACTACTGTGAAGTGTATAATATGTGCTGCGATTTCACGCATATTTTTAATTAATTACGTTTTGATCAATTATATGAAATTAAAAATATTTTAAATTACTAACCGAAGTTGAATTTTAAAATATTAAATAAGAATTAGTTGATATTTATAATGTTCCTCTAAAATTAAACTGTTTGCGTCTGTAAAACAAAACGAAAGTACAGTTATTATTATATGTTGCATAGCACATCTATTGTGTCGTAGCCTACCATATTTCTGTTTAGAAATAGCTATACCAGATCGAAGTGAAACAAAAAAGAACATATCGACAATCTTAAAACGAGTTCTTCGCAAGTTAACATCTACCTCTCCTAAACTAAGTGCGAATTTATTTCAAATTAAACTCAAATATAAAATATGAATAACATTTATTGAAAAATAGAATATTTTATAAATATCTAATAAAAAACAGTTTAATATCTTCAATTTTGGGACCTTATTAAGCTACGTAAATAAGCATATTACTTTTTCAGAATTTCAATTATTTTTTCATGAAATGTTCGATACCTTGAGTCATTTTGAAAAAATGTATTTCACACAAAATCGCAGCCTGCGCTAATTTTGCTTTTCTCAAACAGGTATACATTTTTCTGCCATATCTACAATCAGATCTGCAAACCTCGATCGCAAAATATCAGTATATCTGTTACAGCGGTAACAGTTGATTCAGTTTACCCTGCATTGTAATTAACTAGTAGAATAATCATAGTTCTTCCTCATTTCACATATTGTTTCTAAATACCAGGTTATTATTTTGAACTAGCTGTTAGAGATTAATCCTTAGGAGCAGGTTGTTTATCTGTCGCAGATGTTACGACATACTAGGCTATAGCAAAGAATATCAAGAAGCGAAGCTTGACAAAAATCCAATATAAACCTTATTTGCAAGATGATTAACAGTCGATCGTAATTTTTAAATGCCTTGATCCTTTGCTGGTATGGACAGAGTTGCCAATGTATTCAAAAATAAAACTATTATCTGAAATTTTTTGTAGTAATAATTCTTAAATATACATTACACACAATGTTTTATTTTGTTTATGATTATATGATTAAACATGAAATTCATGAAATAAATAAAATGATGCTGCAACTGTTATATTACAGTATAAAATCTATCATACATTTTGCTTATATATAACAATAAGTGTAAAGATTTTAAAGATCTGTATAAAGATTTGTATAAAGATCTGTATAAAGATTTTTTATTCCCTAAAAATTAGGTTACACCTATGTAACATTCTACAGTAAATAACAGTCCATACAAACACGTTCTGGCCTTCGAGTAATCGTGGCGAGCCAGAATATCATTAAGACGCACACGGAAATAATGCGCGGGAATATTATTGTATGCTAAATAAATTGCGTAGCGCGTATAAAAGACAGAAAAATATGGCCAATTAAGTAAGACTGAGAGAAGCGTACACTCTCTGTGTCGCCTATTTATAATAAGTTATATAGCATAATTCCGTGTGCTTGTGCGAGCATGAGAATTATATATGGGTCCGCATGGTTTTGATAGAGATAAAATATATTCCCATAAAATCATATGTAAATCTGACTGTTTAGGAGTAGGATATGTTAATACGTAGATTGTGGTAGGGTCCACTGTTCCACACAATTGTGTGTGTTGTGTTTGCTTGGTCCTCTATCAAAGAGCGAATCTCTAAGCTTTTAAAACCCCACATCGAAACTCGAAAGGAATGTGTGAGATGATTCATCATATGTTGGAGCAACGCGACTATCTGTCAAAGGAAAAGTTGAATGTGGTGTATAGGTAATGTTGCCATTTGGACATAATTTTCTGTTTCTACTTCTTTTCTAGCCATTTATGAAAAGAAGTACCAGTTTAGTTAATATACCATATATGTAAATAAGTATTTTTGTTTTACAAATTTTTGCTACAAAAGTATAATAATAGAAAAATTAAAGGACGAATTATAGATTCACACGAATAAAAACGGGACAATAGTATATTCTTTGGCAAGACACTTTCACTTCAAGTTGATTTTAAAGTTTATAATATCAGAAATTGATAAAATAATATGAAAATTTGTTAGAAAATTATTCTATAACTGCAAAGGATTATATATTAACATAAAATGAGTTTCAACTTTACATTAAAATTATAATTTTAAAAATTTTGAACAATTTATAAATTTAGCAAAGAATAATCAAATAATTCAACAAATTTAAATGCCCAAATATTTTTAATATGCGTTTGACTACAAAACAGTTTTTGATTTTTATGATCAAATTGTTTTGAAATAAAACAACTTATATACATATATCGTACAATATTTGTTCAATGCTTATATAGGAAAACTAAATAATAAATGGAAAACTATGTGTTTTTACTATGTGGAAGACTATGTGCTAATTGAAAAATAGTTTTGCAAAAATTTATAAAATCATTTCTTTTCGGTTTTTTCGTTTGGAGTGCTTGTATTTTTACAAGCCAGCAATTTAGAATAATTTAAATATATATTCTAAATTAAAATTACACATGGATATTTAAATGCTTCAAGTTCTTTATATTTCAACTAAAGACTATATCCAACTCTCTTATTACAAATATATTTTACAAAATTATCATAGAATATAGTTTCTAGCTGATAAATATTTAGGCAAACGGATTGCAGTGAAAAAAGTCTTAAATTATATTGAATTTAATTCTTGTAATGTTTTTGAACTTAGATCGCCTCTGCCTGAATCCTCTTACCGTTTTCGGCAACTGTATAAAAGTGCTCGTTAAAACTAATACAAAATAAGTATACAATACTTCTTGACGATGTTTAATACTTACACTCCTGTATCTAATGGAAATCTAAAGGTTTTATAAATTTTTCTTCTTTCATATAAAAGCGTTTCTTGCAGTTTTTATACTCGTAATACACTCCAACTTTTTTAGAGCCATTCATAGTTTATCAAAACTTTAGTTTATGTAAAATTCAACACCTTAACCTTTAACAAAATAAAACTCAACCTTTAACAATTCATTTATAACTAGCAACGAAGAATTAAATTACAAATCCTATAGCATGTGCGTAGAATATAGTCATGTGCGTAGATTATAGTCAAAGAATATAGTCATAATATTATTCAAAACAATAATATACAGCATAAGAATTTGTTTACTTACCAGCATTATATTATTTGTTTAAAATACACATTACACAGTAAACAATAAATGGGAAGCCCAAGAACTGTTTAATAGCAAGCTGACAATATCGCATATGTTTTTGATTTAATAAACTGATCGCAATTGTGTGAGATTTCATTTGCACTTGCAGCAAATATTGTAGTTTTGGCCGTTTTGTGCTCTTGCAAAGCAAAATCTCTATTGGTTAAAGGATCAGCTCTGCTAGAGGCATGTGTTTAGGACTCGGATGTAACTCTTTATTTCTTTCTAATTTCGTTTCTTTTTCTGGACTTTCGCTTTTTTTTATTATGTGGCTATAGTTTGTATTTTGTATCTGACTAGTATATCATATTGGCTGATAGCTCTGCGTAGAGTGTGCTTCTCGCATCTATGCCTCTTCTGTTGTTTACACATCAGTTTTTTGTTTGTATGGTTACGTTGAGCGATTCCAGCAAATATATGAATATGTATACGCGAGAAAAGTACAGTTTGGTCTTAAATAAATAAATTATATTTTTATATTTTTGGTCAATATAAAACATTTGAATCAATTTCTTAAAATAATTTTTGAAGTAAAGTTTGTTTTAAATAAAGCAAAACCGATAACTTTTGGAATCAGTCAACCTGTTACTGCGTAAGTCCAAATTTCGGTTACAAGTACAAAATCATTTTCGAGGCGTAACTGTGCCAAACATAACAATTCATTTACATAACAGGTCAACAGGTCCATTCTGTACGAACCATGCATAATATTTGAGATCAACGTCAATGAAATTGTGTCCCTTAATTTTTTTCTGGACGAATTTTTAGCACACTGCAATTAATCATTGCTCGTGGAATTTATTTACAAAATTACTTTTCCAATAATGTCTGTACATACTAATGTATAAAATCAAAGTTCCCATGTATTTTATTATTTTCAACTATATTTATGTGAATTTGATATTTGCATATTATTTAGCCAATCTTTGTCTTAAAGTACTAGATCAATTGCAATAAAACTTTCTGGACAGATGTATAATTTCGCAATTAGTGAAAAAACTTTTTATTAGTAAAAATCCGCCAGTTTTAAATTTCTCAAAAATTCAGTATTTTCCGGGACACAGTACTTTGTCAGAAGAACTGTCATTTTTAAAACATACATCAAAACGATTGTAAGAGATAATTTCTAATCTAAACCCTTTATGGTAATTATGTTTATTTAATTACAAATTAAATTCTTAATTAATACATAATTTCATTTTATTATATTCACTGTATTATAATCACGTATTGTACCTTTCTTAAATAATATAAATGGCCTGGGTACCGATGTCGTAATTATCGTAATTATATTAGTCGTGTTCGAATATTGTGAGCATCAAGAGCGCGACCGACTGAACTCAAGAAATCTGTAAGAAATCCAGCTCTTACATTTTACAACTTACCAAATACCTTAACAATTAATCACCTTCTAAAACACAAGAGTTTAACCCTCTAAAGACGAGAACAATTAAAAAACGCATTTTTCTGCTTTATTTTTAATCTGTAGTGTTGCGTGAGAAAATTGCAAAAAAATTATAATCGAGGCTTGTGGGGCACTCTGTGAGTCGTGACATATAAGGCACAGTCAGACTTAACGTCGTCATTTTGTCTATTGCACAATCTATTAAAATCGTTAATCACCCACTAATTGAGACAACATTTTCTAAAAAAGTACGTTATAAAAATTTACAATATGTATATACTTTATTTAAACAAAAAAACACAAAATTATTATAACATATTTAAATTTAAATTTAATTTTTAGTGGTATGTTGCGCAACAATAGTCACATAGACCGGGGTCACACTTTCACAAATACTAAATACCAAGTTTCATTTGCACATCTACTTCTTTTTTGAATGCGTACAACGAAATGGTGTATTCCGTCAAACCTTATATCAGACAGCAATGGAGACGTTGGAGAACTAGAAGAACTTGCTGGACCAGGCAATTTGGCTGGGTTCTTATAGCTGTCGAGCACAGACGCACTTCTCTGCGGAATTGCAGTTTTGAAAGATAACTGTCTCTATTTGCTCACGTCCAAGCATTATGCATTGACACATTTATCATCCATATAAATAGAGCCCACCACCACTTTTTTCTTCTAATACTGACGCGGTATTGGTTAATATCCTCATCCATTCTATTAGTGCCTCCCATATTTTTACTATATTCACTTATTGCTTTAGGTTGTGATACAGTTACGATCTTTCTGTCGTGAAAGCTATGTCGTGGTACTGAGCTCATCGCGTTACACTCATAGGCAGTTCAAGCCACAGAAACCAGGTCGTTGTCCATCCATTTACAGAAGAAACTCCCATCATGTTTTTCCATTATATAGTCCATATCCCTTCTTCTCATTCCTTTCTTATCTTTCTTCTTTGGACGTGGTCAGCCAAGTGGTCGCTCTTGTACATTTATAGCCATGATTTTTCAACCATTTAAGTAAATTAAAACAATAGTCAAACACTTGTCTGTATAAATATGGTAAACGTAGTTTCTTATCTTCTAGTAAACTTTCTAACATTTTGATTAGTGGTGCTCTTGTCTACCCAAAAGTATTTTGGCAGTTTTGCGTAGAGATATGACCCTTACCTGGGTATATTTCAAAATCTACCAGGTATCCATAGTTAGTGTTCAAAGTTCGTACCCCTTATCCAAAAAAATCGGTTTTGCTTGGATGAACTGCTGACATCCGTAGCGGTTAACATATGGACCATTGATTTATCGAAATCTAGTGACTTGGTGGACACAAAATGCTGATAAAATATTTTTTAGACAATGTTATCATTGGTTTCAATTTGTACATCTCAACATTAGCATCGAAAGTGTGATTGTCGGCAGTATGAAAAATTTTCATGATTTCAATGAACCTATCCCTCCTTATAGAGTTCGAACCTAGTATCTTTTTCATATTCTCTTGGTTTTCCTAATACTTTTTTCCTGGTAAAATATTATACACACAGCGGTTGTATACAAATGAAAGTACGCATTTCGTCAATAGTCATTTTTTGAATTGCCTGGGTTTTGAATAATGCTTATGAATATTAGTCTGATCAGCGAGATGTTGAAAAAATCGTCAGTCAGGAACATTTCGAATTAAGCGCCTTAGGTCTTATACTTTTAAAAGAATTCTCGAAATTTTTATTTTATAGTATCGGTCAAATCACCATGCACTCACTTTCTCTTTCTGTCCTAATTTTTCACCATTCTTAAGAATTTCGTCATTGCCAGAAAGATCGGAAGGTTATCAAAATAACCCCCTTCTTCTTTATCTCCACTATTCTCAACAATCAGGACATTGGTTTCAGGAGGAGAAATAAATATATCTGTAATTTTGCCAAGCACAACGTCCTCGTCTTTTTCATCTAAGTTTCTCTCTAGGATTTGCAAAGTTCTTCCACCGTGAGATCTTGTAAAACAAAGTTGTTCCTAACGACAACAAAAAGTTCTATATAAGAAATTAATGTACGACTGTGATATATATGTCACAGCAAATTTTCGGCCAAATTACAAAAAGTTGACTTCAATTTTACTGGTTTAATCAACTTACACCTATGATATAATATAAATGAGTAACATTGCATGCAATAACAAAAAATGCGTCAGGATTAATATCCATTTGTACCTCTTCAGTAAATATCGAACACAGAATTTAGTCAGTTGATATTTTAAGATTTAATCTGAATTAAATATTCATTAAATTCTAATGGATTATAGATATTAATATTAGTAGAGCAAAACAGAATAACTAAACTAATTAACAAACATGCATTTTAAAACATAGTATGTGTACCAATGTACCATGTAGGTACAACAACATTTATATGGTCAAGTTGATACATATTTTCCATGTATACTAAATTTACCAACACATTATAGTATGCGAAGAGAAATAGCATCTATAGTGTGATGTATTTATTGTGACATTATATCATGTTCATATTGTTTTATATTTTTAACTATATATTCTGATGCATAGTAACAGAAATCGAGTTTATATGTTAATTGTTATTTGTTATTGCTTTATTGTTAATTATTTAATAAAGAGATGTACTAGTTAGTTTTCGACAGGTGTGTTTCACTCAGCTCACGTCAATCTAACGGTAGTCTCCACAGTTACTTGGCTACCACCTTGTTACGAGCCAAAAGTCTAATTTGCAAACACCCTTTTGTCATGTTACATAGCAAAACATAACGACGATCTGATTCCTCCCCACACTGAAAGAAATAAAAAGAACTTTAAATTATGTTTCTCCGAATGTGTGGCCTGATTATAAACGCGAATGTTTAGAAACTTTTATTTTCGTTTATATTTATGAATATTTACAAATTAATCTGAATGATTTACTTACCTCGCAACGGATGTTCTCATAGCTTATCGCGATTTTGTTTTTATGATTTCCAATTTAATATCAATTCTATACCTCTGCGCAGACCAGACGCATTTAGAACTTTGTCTGATTGTTTCCGATTGAGCACGTTTCAATCAGGATAATTTTCTCAAAAGTTCAAAATATGAGTTTTAACAGCGAGCTATTCGTAGTATAAAGAACGATTTGTTGTAAGTAAAGCATCACCAATATATTCACCAATTTAATTTTTCATCTACAAAAATTAAATTTAAATCGCTCAGTCACTAACATAAAATTCTATGCCAGCATAATTCATCTTTGAAATTTCACAACCATTTCTTTAATTTACTCGTAAACATCTTGGAACCATACCCTTAAAGAAAACACCTACATCACTGATGCGGGCACGAGCTGGTCAACGCCAGAAAAAGAGGGAATCCAACAGTCAGAAGTTCCAAGATAAGGAGGATGGTCGAGACCGCCCTCCAGAGCGGTCCACTAACCTACGCTGCCCAAGCAACCCACGATACTAGTAAGCACCGAACCGTATCCGCTCTCGACTTCGACGAATCCACCGCTAAGCCAGAAAGAAGCTCCGTGGACTCCGTACGGCTCGCCTCTACCCCCAACAGCATCGGGAGATGTACCGTTCCCGTTTCCGTTGACCCCCGGTAAAGGGATCAACGGCATTCAAGAGACGGCGTACCCCGTCATTTAAGAGGCTCATCGACGACGGCTTTATAGAGGCATCTTCAGCGACAGTGACACAATCCATCCGTTTCACTCCGACATCGCCGTATTGAAAAATTCAATCTTTCTTAATAAGAATTTTTTTATACGCTAGTTCGATAGTTTTTACCTTTAAATTTTTGTTAAATGGAACCGAAGACATCATAACTATTTTATATTGTAATTAAAATCAAACATAATACGTCAGTCATTTAGCGAAAGCGCATAGAGCCGCCAATTTATAATAAATATTTAAAACAATAAAAACCAGTCTTTAGGCAAGCTCAAAAGCAAAAGAACAAAGCTTGTCGCTTTGAACTAAAATGTCTTTTTGGGATATCATATTCAGTAATTTTGTAACTTAATATTAAAATGGGCCGGATTCAATAAATCAGTCCGATAGGAAACATCATATAAATTGAGTTTTATGCAGAGCATCACATGTATAGAAAAAAAAAGAATAATTACCTATTACAACTTGAAGGGTAGTAATGAATTGAACTATATGATACTAATTTGTTGTTATTGTATAGTCAGTTTCATTGGATCTGTAACAGAGTAAATTGTACTTTTATCCTAAACTGTATATACTTATAATATAAGTATTATATTATTAAGCTATTGCAATTATTCTGGATATATTATCGAACGAGGAATTATCGAGAACGGTCATATATTATTCGATAGAATAATGTGAAAACGAGTGCGGCAGTAAAAATAAATATCAGATAATTAAAGCAATAAATAATTTGCTAACGATAACGATGCAAGAGAATTATAGTCAAGAGGAAATATGGGTCTACATGAAAAACGGATAGTCATACAAAAAATGGGTATATGTTGTATAACCATTACTTATTAAAATTTCTTGTTTAAAAAAATTGTTTTAAAAAATTGATTTTCGTTATTAAATATTTTATTGTTAAAATAAAACATAAGTACAAATTGTGAGTTTAACCCTTTAACTGGTAAATTAATTTAATGTAATGTGCTCATACTACTGTTTTACAAACAGAATAAGTTATAAATATATTCTTTATATTTTATCATAATCTTATTATAATATATGAAGAATTGACTGTGTTTATTATAGCAATTTTTAATAGACATATTCTAATTAGACTAGATGCATAATTATAAAGAAATCTACAAATTAACCTAATGATTTATAATGAAACAAATATATATTTGATTTTGGTTGCTAGAATTAAATGTAAGTGTTTAATGGTCAGTTTAAATTACATACTTTTTCCACATCATTAGAAGAACAATAATGTCGTTTCAAGTGTTATATAGATAAGAAATGATTACTGTTAATTATATGCCTAGATTACTCGCCCGACTCGTTTGATGGGATTCTTTATGACCCCAAGCCAAAGTGTTAACACCATCTGCACAAATAAATTTTTTGTCATCATATGTCAAGTTTATTTATTTTCTGAGTAAAGTTCGTATGTTTGATGGATGTGAATATACATTGTTGTTTATATATTTGCCTCTCATCGAACAAACAATTCTTGTACCGTCATCTCTCTCTCTCTCTCTCTCTATCTCTCTCTCTCTCTCTCTCTCTCGACAACCAGTTTCTTTGCCCCTTTTGCTTTTTTAGTTATTTTGTCCTAGGCCTGATGACAATATAATTTAGCCCTCAACCCAACAAACTCGCGCATAATCCCCCCCCCCCTGTATTCATCTTTCATCCGACCGGGAAAAGCTTTATTTTTCAGGGGCATATTAAATTGGTTATT
>WYDF02142272.1:0-22805 GCA_009867245.2 Adranes taylori
AAGATCCCCTTTACTACCAGAATGTGGGAGGAATTAAATCTAGATTAATTGATATATCTAATTCTATATTATGTTCTTCATATGATATAGTAGTTCTGTGAGACGTGGCTGTCTAGTGAGATAGCGGACCCATAAAAATCACAACACTAGCAGTAAATCTCGCGGTGCGGGGGTTCTAGTAGCGGTGAAAAAATATCTACCCTTGGAACAAAATATGGAGAAGATTTTTATCTCTGTAAATCTAGCAAACCAGCCTGTTATAATTGTTGTAGTTTATATTCTATTTAGTCATTATTCAGACTCCAAGTTTATCATCTTTGGCGGCTATAACGTACCTAAAATTCGAATTACGGTTAACATTCATTACGTCTCTCGAGGGATTACTGTATATGCCTTTCTAGGTCATTAGATACTTAACTACTTTTCACATCGATTAATAAAAAATTGTAAAACAATGTCTTTAGAAACATAAATTAATAAAGCAAATTCTAAATTAGACGCATATATAGGGTGTAGTGATATTCTATTTAAAAAGAATAATTTGTTGTATTCATGTATATCTATCGACCTAAGGCATCTCTATATAGAGTATCTTCATCTTCAAAGCCTTTGTCTAAAATGAAATATAATTAGATATTTTAATTTTATTATGTTACTTATATGTGACCAATATCCAAGAAAGTAGAATATTTAAATATGCAAGTACAATATTTTTACCATTGTAGCTTTAATAAACTTCGTCAACATGGTAATCATAATCAGTAAAGTTCATTATCGAAACGATAGTAAAAATACACATTTAGAGATTCTATATTATGTACACAAAATATTTACCTTCAATAGGTTTTTGTTCCTCTTTCTTCTCCTTCTTCGATTTTTTCACTTTCTTTTTTGTTTTTTCTTCCTTTTTAATAACAGCCTTTGTACTCTCTTTCATCTTTCTGCGTTTCTTCTTTTCTTCATCATTGTCTGCGTGATCTATCATAACTATTCTATTTTTTTCTTTGTCCTTCTTTTTTCGCTTCTCGGTTTTGGCACTTTCTTCCGATTTTTGTTTTTTAATTTGGTTATCGTACAATAAATCTGTTGCGATCAATAATCCTACCCTATTTTCCGTCTTCTCCTTTATTTTTAAGTGTTCAGTATTCTAGAATCAATTAAAAACATTAGTAACTGCAAATATATTTTTTTTATAATTTTATACATTAAAAAAGAATAAGTTGGGGAAAAAGAAATCCATTATTTTTTCGTTTATTTCAAGACTTTATTTAACATACTTAGGCTTGTTCGATATGAGTCAAATATGCACCGTTCTGTTTTACAATTTGTCGCCATTTTAAAGGTAATTTCATGATGCTTCTTTCATAAAAGCCCTAGTCCTTATTGGCAAAAAAACTCGGCTAAGCAATTTTCACAATCTTCTCTTGAGGACAATTTCTTATCACCAAGGAAGTTCTGCAATGACAAAAAAGATGATAATCGCTTGGTGCCACGTCCGGGACTATAAGGTGGATGCATCCAAGCTCTCAGAGTTTCTGGCGAATCTGTATAGACGTATATGGCCTGGCGTTGCTCTGATGAAACCCAACTATTGGCCAATTTTGGTCACTTCTGATCGTTTGCTAGCTTCAAACGGTTCAATTGTTGGCAGTAGAGGGCCAAATTTACTGTTTGGGCATGTGGAAGCAGCTCATAGTGAATGATTCCTTTCCAGTCCCACCAAACACATAGAAAAACTTTCCTGTCCATTAATGATGCAAATTAGGCCAATGTTTTCTTGCGTCACTTAGTGTGGCACCCAAACATCGATCAACAAGTCAAGCGAAAAACTTAAATTAAAAATAAAGGAATTGTCAGAAGAACTACTGAAGAATTCAGAACTTCAAATAAATTTAAGGGGAACAGTTATGGAAAATATATACGACGACACTACAATCTTAATTGAGAATTTAAAAAGCAACAGAACTGCGAAACTTTGGTACCAGTATTTCAAACTAGCAGAGCTAATGAGAATGTTTATAAGAGCACAGCAGACAGGAAACTCGGATTTGTATTTGGAAGTAACTAAAGATATGTTAAAAAGATTTCACGCGGCTTGACTTATAAATTACGCTAAATGTGGCCATCTTTATTTACAAAGTATGGCAGATTTGCAAACAAGAATGAGCTTAAAAGTTTTACTGAAAGAGGATATTACAATTGAACAGGTACTAATGTGTTCTATAAAAAGCACTGGTGGGTTAACTCATGGAATAGGCTTTACAGAGAGTCCTTTGACAAAATTAATCAACAGCATACCAGCAGCTTTACCGTACACTAACTAAAGAAGTGGAAAGGTTTTGTGGTGTTGTGTCAGAATTTTCAGCACAGCACGTTAATTTGAGTGCATTTGTGTCACTGCAATTGTGCAATCTATATGTGTCCACTGAGTAACTGTGAAAACACAAAAGACACTGATGGAGAAAACACAAGACACTATTTGTAAGTATTTTATTTTTACTAAAATTTGAGCTGTCGTTGTTTCCTTTCTTTTTATTTTAAGTACTAATTTTGTCGATGATTTTGTAGGTTGAAGATTGAAAACCAATAAGGCAGTCCCGGAAACGCCCTCGTATGTGTGATGCATGACACTGATTTGCAATATACCTACTAACCTAATGTTATTTTTAAAGAAGGCTTGTAAATATATTATAAATATATCATTGGTAAAGATATTATTTTCTTAAATCAAGTTATTGAATGGTAATAATTAATGCTAATAATTAGTGCATCGGTTAGTACTGCGGGTCACGGCGAGTTTCAGACAATGAAGCTGAGTCGAGCGTTAACCACCCTCCTCCTTGAGTTTACCTCTAATTACTCGTCACATAGTTAACTCCAACCCATCAACAATTACATATTTAAAAAGCTAATAACACAAGGCATAAGTTTTATTTGAACAAAAACTTTATTTAGGCATAATCTTCTAAAATATGGCCACTTGAAAGCAAATTCTTGGGAAAATAATTGAATACTTCTCATGTTTTGAAATTTTCAAAAATTCTTAAAAATATATTCGAAATATATAAAAAAAAAATGGTTATACAAAGACCTTAAAATTTGTGATAAAACTTTAAAAAATAAGCTTGCTACGAGAAGCGGTTTCTACTAGCGTCATCTAGCGAAAAATAATGAATTTCTTTGTCCATTATTTTTGGTGAGCATTGGAGCATTATTTATGGAGCATTGGAGAACAACAGAACAACAACACACGATGAACAACAGACAAACGATGGACAAAGCTGATCCTAGAGTGGAGTTCTCGACAAGATGCCCTTCGAAACAGGGGTCGCCCACCTACACGGTGGACTGATGATATCAGAAGAATCGAACCAAACTGGATGAGTGCAGCACAAGATCGAGGACGCTGGACTAGACTACGGGAGGCCTATGTTCAACACTGGACACAACTTGGCTGATTAATGATGATGATGATTGGAGAACAAATAAATTCTTTTCTGAAAAAAATACTGAAGCAGCATCGAACTAAACAACAAGTAGGTATATTAATTAATTCAACATCTTTTTTAACATCTAAATGAGGAACTCAATCAAACGAAATAAAAAGTTTTATAAAATTGTAAAACATTAATGTAAAACCGTCATCAATGTGACAATACTACCAAATTTCTTGAAGCTCTCAAAAAAACTTAAGTTTTTAATATTATAAAATGTTATCTATTTTTAAGTTTATAGAACCACACAAAAAAAGAAATAATACTCAATTTTGATAGTCTTTTAGTTCACTTGCTTCTTCTTCTTAAATAATTTTCTACATCCAAAATGCACAATACGAAATTAAATCAAAATTAAAAAATTCTTTCCAACTAAATAAATGAAAATTTGGAATAGTTGACAGAGGCGAGTCCAGCAGTTTTTTTCCGAAGTAATACCCACTGAAAAAGAACGTGGAAGCCATTATCTATTTTCTTTATTAACCGCTTAAAGACAGTTTTTTTGGAGATTAACAACAAAACAAAACAATTTTTTTCATTTGTCAAATTCTGACATCTGGATGTGAAAATAATTAGAATATTTTCCAATAAAAATTCCCGGAAAGTAGTATTTTCATTTTGTATACAAATGATGGAGGTGCCGGTACAATAAGCATTTCTTGCACGAGCACCTCTGGTATGGACGCGATCACAGTTTCAAATTATTTTGAAACAAGTGAGACTCTGGCTTGATATTTTGAGTCAGTATCTCATTCACGAGTGACACTCGTTGTTGGGCGTAAGGGGTTAATAAACAGACCGTATAGAATTGTGGAGTTGGAATACTGTATTACTCAAGAATCATGCATGTCCCAAATCTCTTCAACATTTACGAAAATAGTAATGGAATATATCAATACCACCATCAAGTGGTCGTTTGTCAAAACTTAAAGGGTACCAGTTTATAAAAATATATTAAGAAAGGAGTAAACTAAAAAGTGTACCTTACCTTATGCTTTATATGTTTCGATCTCTTTTTGAGTTTTTTGGACACCCTTTGTTCTTCTAAGCTAGGCCTATAGAAATAAATTTATCAAAAATGCAAACACTATTCTATATTAAGTAAAGTAAGAGTTGAGGAACATAAAAATATTTTCTTTTAAATCCAAAAAGCTATTAAAATATTTTGCCGTAACATAATTGGCGTAACATAATTGGCGGTAATAATCGGTTTAATGTGAAACAATCCTTTTCATTAAATATGATGTTTTTTTATATAATAATGTCAATCAAAATATTTGGGGTATGTGATTATTTACTATTTCATTTCTGGAAATATGAGAAGTTAAATGAGTTGAGGTATGTAAAAATTCTTCTTTGTACTTTACAGTGCTTCGAGACTGAAGTAGGAAGTACGTTATTGGCGGATGTGAGTGGCGAAGATGAGTGTAAATATGATGATCTAGATTTCTTGAGTACAGGGAATACACGGGGCCAGCATATAATTCACGGAATAACGGGTGAGGGCGCCACGGGCCCAAGATGGCGGCGGTTGAAATCCTAGAAATCTGCATGTCGGTAATTCAGATAATCTACGTCATTGTCTGCCGGTACTTTACATGCTGCTAGAGATGGGGCTAGTGGTATAGAACATTGTGTACATACCGGATGGTGAATAAACATATTACCTTATTTATATGTATGTTTCCATTTATGCAATTTATATATAATTAAAAAAATTTATATGATCCAACAGCGGATATAATTGTGGCATCTGTAGATAAGAATGAAACTTTTCTGTTACAAAATGATGAAGGTAAGGCATTAGATGTGAATTATGCGAATTTCTGCAAGTAATGAAGCAGTGTTTGGTTTAAAGGGAGAGCCCACCAAATTTGAAATAGATGATCATCGCCCCATTTCACATCCCCCATACAGGATGCCCCGTTTACGTGAAAAAATTTAAAAAACGAAATTGAGCAAATGTTACATAATGGGATAATTGAACACGGAAAAGCTTCGCGTCTCTGCGTAGATTACAGATCTTTGAACACCATTAGCATCAGTGATAAATATCCACTATCCAGAATTGACGATTTACTGGAACAGGAAAGGGTATTGTAATGTCAACTATCGATCTTCGTTCGAGATATTGGCAAATGCCCATGCTCAAAGACCGGGATAAAACCGCGTTTACGTATCAGTTTAGAACTTTTCATTTCAATAGAATGCCATTCGAGTTGAAGAATGTCGGAGCGACCTTTCCCGATTTCCGATCGGTATTCCCGATCGATATTGTTCGGGAATACCTGTAGTTCGCGTATTTAGACGATTTGATCATTATATCATCATCATTTGAATCTCAAGTCAAAGACTTAATCAAAGCACATAATCGATTGGCGGAATTCGATTTCGCGCTAAATGTGAAAAGTGCGTGTTCGCGAGTCTGTCAAATTTCATGGACATATTTCTTCAGAAGATCTACGGACAGGCCCGGAGAAGGTATCGACTATAGAAAATTTAAGTGCACCGTCAAATTTAAAGGAAGTACGCAGTTTCCTACAGACATGATCGTGGTATAGACGATTTATTTATAAAAAAAATTCTGCGGTCACTAAACCGCTTAGAGATCTAACACAGAAAAATGCTAGATTGGGCGTGGCAAGAAGAACTGAAAACGGCTTTTGAAAATTTGAAAACTGCTCCAATCTTGCGACAAGCTAACGAGTCAATGAGTTTTTGCATTCGTACAGTCGCGAGTGATTTAGCGTTCAGCGCAGTTTTATTCCAGGGAGAGAGGAGTGATGAAATGTCAGTAGCTAACTTTCAACGAGCATAACTGTTAACAACAGAAATAGAGACTTTAGCAGTCTCTCTTGGACTCTAGAAAAGTTTAGAGGCTATATAGAGGGTGCAGATATTACTGTTGGAACAGGCCATCAGGCCCTGAAATGGCTGATGTCACTGAAATCTCCTAATGGAGATCTAGCGAGGTAGGCCCTATATATCCAAACTAATAACTGAAAAATTACTAATGTACAAGGTCGTCATAACGTTGTCGTGTGTCAGCGTCCGCCGAGTCTCGATTTAGATGTATCTACTCAAAAAGACGCACTCTGGAGTATTACTGTGGATTTTCCGAATAAATCTACAACACAAGTGCGGGAAGAACAAACGTCTGATTAGGACATTCGAAAAATTGTCGATTGGTTGGCCTATCGACAAGCCAGATCTTTCTAATTGGTTAGCACGTGGCTACATTATATTCGAAGGGGTGTTATATCGGTACGCCCCAGATGAAGACACTACAGAATCCTAACTCGTCGTTCCAGAGAATTTAAGGAAAGAAATTTCGAAAGAATTCCATGACAGCGTTAACACTGGCAACTACGGTATGTATAATCATTTATTATCCACTCGAATTTCTTCGCGATTTTTTTGGCATGCTATGATGAAATTTGTGACGGATTATGTAGGAAAACGTGTCGAGTGCTAGAGATACAAAGCATCAAATACAAAGCCTGAAGGGCTATTAAAAACTCCAATGGCAAATTGACGGTTTGAACTTTTATCCATAGACTTATTTAGGCCATTAGTAACCATAGATATTACACATTTTGTGGTAGAAGACACCGCTACGAAGTGGGTTGAATTGTTTCCATTAGTTCAAGCTACCGTCGAAGCCTGTACGCGGTTTTTGTCCAATTCTCGATAATAAACAGTCTTATTCCTTATTATCAGCCAGAATATAATTCGGTTGAGAGAAAAAACCGTGATTTAAAGACCCAATTGTCGATATTAGCTGGAAAGTCGCATACAACCTGGAAACACAATTTTCCGTCCATACGTTTCGTCATGGCGCGAGGGAAAAACATCGAAGCTCGCTCGAAAGTGCGACCGTGCGTCCCGTATTTTTCGAAGAAAAGCCAGCACAATGTGCGAAGGTGGATGAGCCTGATATTTCGGTCGGTTGTTGCCATGTTTCGGAGATTATGCTAAGGGTTGGGGTTTCGAAATAAAAACCCTAACACTTTGGTAAGAAGACTGAAGCTACAAAGTCACTAGGAAGGGCAATAATTATCCAGAAAATGTGACCTAGAAAATAATGAAACCAAAAGACTAGGTACTTTCGTTCATCATGTTCATCAAATAACTGTTTGATGAGTGCTTTACTCCATATCATTTATAGTGTCATAAATTTTCTTTTTATAATATAGAAAAATGAATAAAATATCGATGTGATTTTCTTAGTTTCCTTATATTATATATCTTTCAAGCATAGCCTGTTGTTTTTAAGGTAATTCTTTAAAGATAAGGTTTTAATTGATGTAATGTTATTTTTTAAGCATTATGCTTTATCAATTTAGTTAGGTGAGTTAAAATATTATGTACTAAAGCATTGCATTTTAAATCAGATATATTTAGATGTAGATTCTTGATTCTACAAAACTTTACATCTTAACACTTCTAATTGATCACTGCTAATAAATCAGACATAGTGGGATTTCGATTATTGCTATTTGACGCGAATCATTTTAATTAGCAAATAAAATTAATTCCTAATCAGTGGAAGTTCTGTAGGGATCGAGTAGACCGAATACTATGCTTCTTGCGTCATGATAATTAAGAGGGGTATTCCTACTTGATTTATAAGACCATATTAGGAAATGGATTCGACCTAAGCTATGGGAGATAGATTGGTAAGAGCTCATAGCAAATGCAAGAGTTCCTGGCAAGTAGAGAGCGTAGAAAGCGTAGGGGAAATCGTACTTATAAAAACTGGAGGAGAGCGATTTTTTTGTTGTCAGTAAAAGTAAATCAGTTAAAGCATAGGTGTTCTAAAAATGTCTGCGACGCATATGTAAGTTTTGTATTTAATTATTGAATTGTCTAGTTTGAAATTTCATACAATGTATAATTTTCTAATTTTCTTATTATCCATGTCTTGTTTTAACTAAGTGCTTCTATTTAAATTATATTAAAAATAAATTACTAAATTATATTTCCGATCCGTTTGTTAGTTCGGTGGGTTAGTTCATGTGGTGGTGGTGGTATCCTTTAGGGGGTTTTTTTCCGAGAAACTACGGAGCACCTGTTCATGAAAAAGGAATTTATGAACTGTAAGTAATCCACTCAATTATTTTGTCACAAAAAAAAAACGTGACAAATATGGTGGAGGTGCAGAGTATTGATCCCGACACCTCTCGCATGCCAAGCTATCAATAAATAAATGACGCATATTTATATTTTAGTATTCTGAATTTATTTTAGTATTCCGTTTCATTTAACCAAATTATAGATCAAAATATTCAGGTTAATCAGAAAAATAGAATATTATAGAATTGTTTGAGATTAAACCGATATAGTCATCCAATGAATAGAATGAATATTATCATAATTAAATATATTGATCTTCTATTTATAGACGAAATTAATTAATAAACATACCATAACAGTACACGACAGAATATATTAAAACGAAAACAACGGATAAGATATTTCCCCAATTACAAAAAAGTGCATAAAAACAAATGTATATTCATAGTATCTTAATTCAACATTGCAAATTAGGTACACTTTCTTGAGCAAATTAAACCAAAAAGCGTACATTGCGTAATAATTCATCTATTGTACATTAATTAATTTTATGTAGTAAATACAGCTCCACAGAGCTCACAGATCCAAAGCTCACAGATCCATTTAGCGGGTTGAATAGGATAATGTCTAGAAAATGTAAATTCATCAAATCTGCAGGCTCTAAGACATTACTGGTCAGATATTTTTTTCATTTGTTATTTAGCAAATCAATATTCAATTAAATTTATTTCGTAGATGTTCATTCGGATTGTCAAAATACTAACTAGTTCCGTGAACATCACATAATTCACCATGACATAATTATTGATTAGTAATTCATTCATTCATTAAACTAGCAGGAGTGTTCTGAAGGACGGGAACCACGGTTCCTATACTCCCTGATATGATTAAAATATATATTCAATCTAACATGTAACTCATTTATATTTGTTTTCAGATCGATGGTATTTTGTAGAGGATAAGAAGCACGGTGATCCTAGTCCAAGATAATTCCACGAAAGCATCAACTAAATTCATAATTAACGTATTTATGTTTAAAGCAACATTTTTTAAGAAAATTATAATTCTATGTTGATATTACATGATTGTCCCCTGGGAAACTATAATAAAAAATTTGTACAAGTTTAAAAAAGAAAACATCTTGCATAAATTGTATTAATGAAAATATTGGATGACGCAAACTGACATACTTATGTAATTCTCAAAGGTTATATAAAATTATAAATATTTTTCATCAAACGGCGTTCGTAATAAGATTTGTAAATATTAGCTTTCATTTTGCAATGTAAAGTCCATTAGGCACGCGACACAAAAAGATGTCAGCAATATCAATAAAGTGCATATATGTTTTAAAGATCTACAAAATAATCTAAGTTATTTATTATTTACAATTAAACTGTATTATAGATTGTATATATAAACTGATTTTTTATGTAAAAAATGAGATTTCTAATTTAAATGTCAAGCAGCATGTCCTATGTTTAACATCCGCTTTCCTAAAAATAGATACTCCACTATTACTAGAATTTAGAATAGCTATATACAGCAAAACAAACTTTAGCTACAATCACCGACCAAACAAGATGAAAATAAAGCATTTACAATGCTTACACTTGTTCAGCGAGTGATAAGCCATTGTTGTCTTTTCTGTTACAACTTTAGCGTTACGTAGAATGTTTCAACATAGGACATTAAGGATTTTATGGGAGAATTACGGGAGGTTTGCAGGTTTTAATGATCTGGTCGCCAAACGAATGTTCAAATTATAGCTTCATTTTCCCTTTAACCAAACGCGATCGTTTTGTTTATTGATCATTGGCTGAATGGTGAAAGTATTTTCATCTGAAAAAATGATGTTCGGAAAGTCGCCACGTTTGTACAAGAGCGCTAGCTCCTTTGCTCTTTCTAGCCGCTACTTACGCAGACGTTTGTTAAGATGGCGAACTTTTTGCATCTTATATGACTTCTAATTGAATTACATTTTTCAATGTGTTGAACGCTCCAATCGGATATTTCTAGTTGTTTTGCCATTTGAGTTGCACTGCGTAGTGGATTTCGTGCAACCTGCCTTGGCTCTTCACTTTTCGCATAATTTATTTATTTAGTAAATGGGAGAACTCATTTTATCACAAATTAATCTTCAAATTAGTGTATTGATTTACAAAACAAGTACACAAATATACAAAATACATACACATCATATACAAAACATTCTAATTTTTTATATATAAGTGAGCAATCCAGAATTTACATTTACGTAACTAGTAAAGATATAAGTAACTAGTCTTGCATTTTGATTCACTAAACTAATTATGGCGAGTCGTAGGTTAAGAATTCTAAGTCTAATACTAGATAGTAAGCTGGAACAGTCAATAATACCATGAACTGAGTTAAGCTTATATCTCATTGTTCTTAAAAATGTATCTTGAACTATTTCAATTCCACCAATATACTTCTTATAGTGTTGGGGACCAGACCATTGTCCCGAATTCTAATAGTGGTCGTACTAAACTAAGATAAAGGGCATGAAAGTATGTAAGCTAACATCTTGTCCGAATCTAGTTATGAAACCAAGTGTTCGTACACCTCTCTTTTGAATCATGTTAAAATAATTTACGAATGATAATTTCGAGTCAAAAATAACTTCGAGGTCCCGTATTTCGTTAACTATACAAAACTTTCCGGATCGGGAATATAATGAAAATCATAAAACATTTTTGTCGTTACAACTTCTCCAGTATGATGAGAACTTTAAAATTGCTGGTAAAATATTAAATGTAATATGTGATTAAAATTGGTACTTTTATAAATTAAAAATTTCGGTGAACATAGTAAATCAACCATAGGAACAATTGTAAGCTTAGGGACGAACGACTTACACAATATACAATCTCACGTACTACGTTGGAGAATTACATAAAATTTAGTCCAACATGCATAATTTTACATAGACATTTAATCTTATGGCTCATCAGCTATTCTTGGAAGAAATAAAATAGTATGAACAAGTTACGAGAAAAGTTCTGTTACCAACTTCAAATCGGTGTTTCTGTCAAACTGTAAATGACAGCACGTCAAAAATTTTAAAAATGAGACTATTTTATTGTTGATAAGCACGCAAAAGCATTATTTTCTAACGCGCATCAAACATTTCCATTTTTTCAATAATGGAATTGAAACGTAACAGTATGTTTGCGCTCTATTTGGCTGGAAATTCACAACCAGTTATCGTTCGTAAACTGCAACAGTTGAAAGCGACAAAAATGTTTGTGTATCGCACCATATCATGTGATAACGATACCGGCAGCGTTGCAGATCCGCTCGAAAAAAGTCCACAGCAAGCAAAGAAATTCGTCGCGTCTACAGTTTGCAGACGACTTAAGGATATTCGCTACAGCAAACCCAATTGAAGGCTCCTCCAGCCTTCAGCATAGTTTGGATCTATTATCCCATTATGTAACTTGTAACTGTTTCTATGGTTAATTCACTATGTTCACCGAAATTTTTAATTTATAAAAGTATCAATTTTAATTACATTTTACTAGCAATATTGAACTTCTCATCATACTGAAAAGTTGTAATATAACGAGAAACATGTTTTATGAATTTCATTATATTCCCGATCCGGAAAGTTTTGTATTGCTGAATTTAATTTGTAATACAAAAACCAAATTTGAAAAGACACCTTTCAGTTGCAGATACATTGAGATATTTTTAAATATACATATGTTCTCATAGATATTAATTATTAAAAGAATATTAATTTAATAATTATTAAGACCCGACATGCTTATTAAATTTAAATTAATAAACCGGCTTGTATAAATATAGTGATTAAGGCTTGAATATTAATTATGCCTAATTACTTTATAACAAAGATTCCATTGTTTATTATTTACCAATTGATATTAGCTTAAATATTAATAAAAATGTGGTACTATTAAACAAAGTCTTTGTACTTCCTTTTCCTAACAAAAGTACTTCCTTTTGTTACTAGTTTTTCTACTTCTTCGTGTATACATTTTGACAGTATATGTCAGACAAAATATATGAAAATATTTAATAAACAAGAGATATAAGAAATATTACTATAGTTTTTTTTTGTATATAAAAATTCACTATTAAATGTTTTATGCAATTATTGTTTGAATGTTTTTGATATATTTGTATCAGATAATTTGTATATTTCTTTCTCTTCATGTTTATGTATCTTTGTTAAGTTTTAGTTTGTGTTATGTCTACTTATTCTTCTTCCCATTTGTATTTATAATTATTATTTGAGATTGTTAGAAATGTCAGAAATAATCAGACCACATTGACATAAAATATATAATAGTAAAAAATATTATAAACAAAAAGAATTGGCACCTTACAAACCAAAACTAAGGATGTAATTAAGTTGAAAAAAATACAAGAAAGTACAAAAACTAAAGTGCGTTTTATTTTACCGAATTAAATGGATCCGATAAAAGAAATTAACAATAACGTTACTTCAATAAAATAAACTAAAATATTACTTTAGATATATCAAATTAAAAAAAAACTGAATGATGCGCTATATTTCAATAAAAGCCTAAAGGATCATACTCAGGAAATTATCTACTATAGCAGAAAACAATCAAGTCGCATTCAAATAAATCAGTACTTAATACGATTTGTAATAAGAAACAAGTATTGGAGTAATTATAAATTGTTTGAAAGAAAAACACGGTACATTCATGAATTTTGCGTTTACTCTAAGTTTGATGTCTTACAGACGCCAACATATTATAACAAAAAGGCTATAAAAATATATAACAAATTTCAAGGTTTTATCTTCGTTGATTTTCGTTCGCATACAGAACATTCTAGGCTATTTTTAAATGGATGGACTGAAGTTGAGGCAACCACAGATTCGAAGGAGTTCGATGCCTGCACAATTCGATTCGAGAGGAAATACCGTTGCGACAATGACCTCAATTGCATTGTATTTAATTTAAAGCTGTGACCATGCAAATTTACATTAGTATTTAGTCCATACGAGTGTGTAGTTCGGCGCAAGTTTAGTATCTTGAGTGATTTATAGGTGTCGATTAAACCTCCACGTTCACGCCTATCCTTAAGGGATAGCAGTTGCTGAATTTGCAGGCGCTGCTCATAAGATAATTCCTTTAAAGCAGTAACAAGCTTTGTGACTCGAGGTTGAATTCTTTTAAGGAGTTCAATGAATTTTATGAAATACAGTGACCATACCGACGATGTAAATTCCTTTGGGGACGAATATATGTTTTGTACGTTCTCAGAAATGCAGTAGGCGTCAATGTTGGAAAACACTTGTACCAAAAAAATGAGAGAATTCGTTTTCTTTACTAACATACTAATATGATGATTCCATTTCAAGTTGTCGCATATGGTGGTGCATATGTCTTTCTGTTGACTCACTTTACGTAATGGATTCCAGTTACTTGATAGTCAATTCTCGGATTTTTACGACCCAAATCCATTACTGTACATGTATCAGCATTCAAATCCAATTACCGTTGTATGCACCGATATTATCTAAAGCCCTTTGGGGACCATGTGTATATATTGATCGGTTCGCATATACTTTGACATCATCCAAAAAAGGATATGTTGGACTTTACAATTTTATTGAGATCAACAATGAAAACATTAAACAGTAAGGGGCCCAATGCACTGTCTTGGATCACCCGTCTAGGAATCATGACTGCAAATGGGAGTTGACCTCGGACCTAAAATTACCTAAAATTTCTGCCATTCAAATATTTTGAGAGCCAGTTAATTAGTAGTCCATCAATTCCACACCGTTCTAGTTTCAATTGCAATTTGCTAACAATAACCCGATCAAAAGCTTTCTTAAAATCCAGATACATTATAACTAAGGTGTAGTTATTAAGCCAGATTTTTGTCCATTCATTGAGATTGGAACGCATATGTGTTGTTGTTGAACGTCCAATATTGTGAATCGGGTACAATGTTTTGATATCTTCCATGCACTTGCTAAATAAACATGTAATACTCACAGGTCTATAGTAATGGCTTTGGTCTATAGTAATGGCGTTTTAAAAATTAGTACAGCATGCGCTGTCTTCCAGTCTGATAGAATCATACCATGTATTCATAATGTATGGACGTATTGGAAGTTATCAATAGATTTCATCAATACATTTTGAATTCCTTTCTTTACTAAGTTTTTGTTGTTCCAGTAGGGTTTTACTATTTAATAAGTTGCAAATAGTTAATAAATGATTATGAGCATACAGTTTTGTCAGGTATATGTGCAATAACCCATCTTTGTTTATTTTGACAGTTGTTTCCAATCATTGCCGCTATCAAGTTTGGTGCATATACAAAGTAATTATGGAAACATGTCGCATCTAATTTTTCAGTAGAAACTAACTAGGTTTTTTTGTGACTTACTTAGCGACTATTAATTATTTTCCATATTGTTCTAATCGGATTGGTAGATTTTGAGATATAATTTTCATCTGCTTTTATTTTTGTACATTTTAAAGCTTGTCTGTATGTCTGTATATGTCTGTGATAGCTATTTCTTTCCATTCGTAGTTCTTGAGTCCCAAAGACCTATACAACTAGAAGTTATCAATTAGATTATAGAAAAGATTAAATCCCTGTTAAGTTAAAGAGCGACAATCAAACTTACTAATATGTTTCTTCTTGCTTATAGTAATTTCAATAGATTGTCTATAATGATCAGACATAGTGTATTTGTGTCAATAGTATTTGCGATGTAATTGTCGTGGGAAAAAATTTTTAAAAATGTTATCAAGACAATTAATACCTCTTGTTGGAGAGTGAATTGTTTGTGTAAAGCCATATGAGTCAAATAGTTCACCCATTGTTGATGCATTTACATCTTTATCTTCAAATCTAACATTAAAGTCCCCTGTAACTAGAATATTTCGTTTATGATTAGTTACTGGGACGATTTGTTGTAAACGTTCCAAATATTCATTGAAATTACGAAGCAGTGATCTATATATAACTATGACCGTTAAATTAAGATCTTCCACCTATGCTGCAGTAACTTGACAAATAGTATTTACTGATAACTCATTTATGGCAAGAACAGGTGAACTTGTAAACATGGGATCACATAGAATCATAACTCCGCCATGTGATCTTATTGTTCGTCTACAGAAAGCAGATACTAGTTGCAGATTTGATACTTTTAAGCAATTAAGCTCTGAATCTACTAACCAGTGATCAGATAAACATATTATAGGAGATTTATTATGTACACGATTCAGAAAGGATTCAAACTCACTGATCTTATTTCTAAGACATTGTATATTTAAATGAAGCAGGTTTAATTTACTATTCACCTCTTTCGTATCACCATCTGCAGAGGTAGTACACGGATGCTGTGTTCTCTTCGTTTCTGTGTTTAAAAAATGGACATACCTTTATGCTTTGTAAAGTCAAAACGTTTAATATCTACTCCTATCGGGGAAAAATCAGTATTGTTATTATTGTATCGTTATTATTGTTGTTGATAAAATGAAGATTATTTACAAAAGGATCGCGCAACAAGCTGAAAAGTACCACCGCCATATATCTCTTTCTACCTAGTAATAGTTGTATATAACTCTGCCTCGCGTATTTAAAAATATCAATATGGCATATCAAAGAACTCTTGTTTTGATATGCTACTGTAACAATCATATGCCATTGTAATAACAAATACATGCACAATAAAAAAGAATAACTTTTTTTTTTCTATTGCTTTGTTTATGAAGAAATTATTTACCAAACTCTAGAAAATCTGTAATATGTTAACTGATAAATATTCAAAAACTGTCATAAGCTTCTTTCTCCCTCAGAAATTTGTATATAGAATAAAGGCGTGCTGAATTAAAATGAAATTTGATAACTTTTTTTTTCCAAAATGATCCTACAAGTATTAAAGAATTTTCTCTATTTGTATCAAAAGATATAACACTAATTTCATGCAAACTTTTTCAGAAATTCATTTAAAAAGAATTGTATACTTATGGAAGTATTATGGAGACAGAAGTGGTTTTTTATTGCGACATAATAATTCTACTGGGAGATAAGATATTCCAGTTTTACCTAACACTATTTGACTTTTTCTGCTATAGTAGAATGACTACTTGAAAGACTCAAGTAAATCTTACAAACTATTGTAAAAAAAATTGCTGTTCAACCGAAAAATGTATTTTTTCGTAAGATATGATGGAGACTCTAAACTAGAGCAACTGTAGCACTGGTACACTAATTTTACCAAAATTTAGAAATCTCTTCGTAATATCAAAAACACTATTAATATTTGCAAGGCTAGTTTTTTTTTATATTAAACTGAAAGGATTATTTTTATGTTATATCTTCATATTCATAAAAAATAGTAAAAATATTTGCAACTTACAAATCAAGATCTATATTCAACGCACGATGCGGATCATCAGGATTTCCGTGACTACTTTCGGAATCCGTAAGGGTAGCGCCCTCTGGAAGCTCAAGATTTTGGCTTACTTTGAATATAGATGAAGGTAATGCATCTTCACCATCTTCTGACGAACTAAATATATATATATATATAAGATAGAGCTTTATTTACGGCACATCGGTATCTATTGTTTACAATATATAATGATTTAGTTCAAATTACTCAAGAAGAAGTGAAAGCAAAAAGTAGATTAAAATTAAATCGAGCAAAATTGTTGATTCTGGAATGTGATGGGGCTCCACGCACATTCCAGAAATATCTAGAGGAAAATAAAATCTAGGGGTTCGCTTGCCAAACAAAGGAGGATATTAAGACCAAATAAAAAGACGTACTGAAGGGCGAAAACAGCCATGACCAAATTTACTACGATTTGAACACTCAATTCAAAATGTCGAATTGAAGTAAACTCATTGAAAAGCTTGGCATTAAAATTCACCAATAACTTGTTCCCACAATACAAAGACAATTCCTAAGATTTTTTCGTTATGTGGTTAGAAAAGGTGAGATAAAAAACCAAAAGTCGACGGCAAACAAATACGATGAAGTTCCTCAATCCGATTTATTAACGAAGTAAAAAACCTGACTGACCAATGAATGAGAAAAGTAGAAGACAGAGAAGCTTGACATGTTGTTATCGACGTCGATGATGAAAATTCCTACAACGCTCAGATGTCTAGGAAAATATCCAAGAGAATATTTTTTAATCATTGAGGATTATTTTAATCAGCAATCTACTGAAATGCCATCTATTTATTCTGCATTAAATCTTTTATCCTAAATTTAACGTCCATCCTCAATAAATATGGTTTTGCTGCCAAATAGTTTTCGTTCACTCTACTAACTCTGTATGTATGTAAGCATATGTATAATTTTGGGGTTCTTTTTACAAGCTTAAGTATTATTTGTTATCGAATGCGTAAGAAAAGAGAAAGCAGACTTAACTAGACCGTTACAGGATTAGGAGAGATACCTCTCGCTCTTCTAGCAATAGGTTTTAGAAGTCCTGAAAGACTAGAATAGTCAATGGGCAAATTTGTATGTCATCGCACTGCAGTGGGGGCGTCGTTTATCAATAAAGTATCTCTTGTTTTTCGAGGGGCAAAAACCGACAAAGAATTAATTCGTGATAGTTTGCGAAAGAGTGTGATAAGCAGAAACGAACTTCCTATTCCCACACCCACTTCCATAGTCCTTCCCAAAAGGCTGTGAAAGTCACAATTTATTGTTAATTTATTCGTTTAGGTATTGTCGGCATTTTGTCAAAGGTGTGCGGTAAATCCAGTCAAGTTTAGCTAATCTAGACCCGCCCTCTACACCATCTAAGATTCATTTCAGTTTAAATGCGCTGGAACAAAATATTACAATATTTGTTGCTCATATGAAATAATTTGTAGTAATATGAAACTTGAAATTTAAAGTAAAAAATCGAATTGATCGCGTCAATATTTTTATTTTATATGAAGGTAATTCCATAAATAGTGAGGTTCTTTCTTTTAGTTATAAACAAAATTGACGATGAGCCTACAAATAAAAACTTCAAATATTGTAAGAAAGATACCTATCATGTCGATGTTTTTTATTCCGCTTCTTCTTCTTCTTATCTTTAGTTTTCGCTCTCATTCGCTTATCAAGATCCAGATATTTATCGGAACGTTTAGAAAGTACCTTGAGTGGAGTACTTAAGTCCAATTCAGCTATCGGTATGTCATCTAAATTATTTCCATTGTGATTATTTGTATAGGTAATTTCATCTTTAGTAGCTGAAGTAACACTACCCTTGAGGTAATGTGGATTATTTGCTTGTTCGTGTCGACGCGCTTCACGTATCTGAAATAAATGTTATGCAACTATTACTTCAAAATCGTTATATTTTTGTAAATAAAAGGTCATAACAAGCGCAGAACATAAAAAGAGTTCAAATCTTTTACGCAATATTTTATTAAAGAAAAGTAAATAAAATTCTAGCCAAGCCACAATCAACTTTTATTTCCTGTCTTACAAGTGTTCGACGTGGCCCCCTCCTGCAATACCAATGCGATAAGATATTTCTCGCAGGTGCGTCTTAGTATCACGATTCACTGAGTTAATTATTCAAGTTGTTATTCGATGTTTAAGATAATCCAGATTGTGCGCAGCGATGGAACATTTCATGCGGGTAGTGTTCCCCAAATACGGACATTGTGACGATTGACTGTTCCGCTCAAATGAAAAGTCGCTTGATCAGTAAAAATTGAATGTGAAGATTTCATTTTCCATATTTGAAGATTTCATTTTCCATTTTCCAGAAATGTGAAGATTTCATTTCTGCAGCAGCAAAGAAAAAATTCCATCTGTTTTGGATTATCATCATTTGTAAGTGCCTGGAAGAGCTCTAGTCTGTGTAGTTTCAAATGTGGACGTTTTCTTAGCACACGTCGAACATGACATCGAGGGAAAGCAATCTCACGGCTAGTTCGATTTGTTGACTTCTGCCTCATGAAATCGGTTCATTCAAATTACAAATTTCTAAACGCCACCATCATTACATTACATTTATATAGACGAGTTGGTAATTGATAAATTGATTGTCGATATAGATTCTAATGAGAAAGTAAGTAAAATGAGGTAACGTAGTACAAGCAATCGTCGAACAACAACAGATATTTAATTACCCCCCGTTTAGAAATTTGTAATTTATAACACGGATTTTCATTTCTATCAAGCAGGGGGTGTTAGCCCAGTGAGTTAAGTCGTTGGATACGACAATGATGCTCCTGCTAAAGAAGATGCTGATGATCCCTTATAATAATCGGTGAAATGACGGCATACATCTTGCCCAACCGCTTTTTTAATACATTTGTATAATTCAAAAATTGTAATGATAGTGTCCTTGTTGGTATAACGTCCTAAACATTGATTGAATCAATGTTAAGTGCTTTCTCAGAAAAGCAGCATTTGGTTTCTAATTATTTTTTCTCAGGCCTACACGACAATCAATAGGCTTACAGAAAAAATAGAAGTAGGAGCGATGATATACTGCAGTTCTGCAATGTTGTTCTTGCGGCATTTGATGTTGCTATGGTTTCGACGTTGTATTTTTGTGGCCTGACCAGGGAATTTGACACTAGCGCATGATATACTCTACAAAAGACTAGAGTTGTATAACTTTGATAACAAAAGCAGACAACTAATAAAATCTTACCTGACGAATAGAAAACAGATAGTGATCATTAAGGATGTGTGCTCTGCGGAGCTTGTAATCGACATAGGGGTGCCTCAAGGATCCATTCTAGGACCAATTCTATTTCTAATCTTTTTCAATGACTTTACCTCAAATGTAAAACCAGATCATAGTGTTTTGTTCACTAATGATACAACACTAACCGTACTAGGAAACAATAGACAAGACTTTCAAATGGAAGCAAGTTTCATGTGTTCAAAGGCGTAACAGTGGTTTACCTTGAACAAACTTCATTTAAATGAAAGTAAAACATTCAAACTAACATTCTCACTGAAAAAGGTAAATAATAATATAGAATGTGTCAAATTTTTGGGTGTACATATTGATCAGGTTCTAAAATGGAAGGAACATGTAAATGCAACCTCCAAAAAGACTTGCAAACAATATTTTTCTATTACGTGTGATATTACAATCGATTCATTGCTAACCTGCTACTATGCCCTATGCCAATCATTGATGAGCTATGCTATCTTAGCATTGGGCATATGTGCTGATGTCAAGCGCATTTTCGCACTACAGGATAGAGCGATAAGAATAATAGGAGGCATAAAATACAGAGATGACTGTCTTCAGGTATTTAAAGAGAAGAAAATCCTAGCTTTTCCCTCACTATACATCAAAGAAGCATTAATTTATTCTCAAAAAACCAACAATCAGTGAAGTATATAACCATGACTCTCCAAATAAACACTGGATCAGGTCGGATCATCATCGCCTGACAAAAACGTTAAAGGTCCAATCCCTATGTCGATGAGTCTGTATAAAGACTACCACCTGAGATCAAGCAACTCACATAGCTTACTTTCCGGAACGTAAGCACACCCTGGCTAAAGGCATGTGTCTTTTATTCCATACAGGAATATTGACAGAGCCGGATTAAGCCCTTTAGAGGCCTTAGCACTGAAGAGTGGTGTCCCATATATGTGTAATTCAAAATATAAATATAATAAACCGCACAAAATTTACAAAACTAACAGTTTGAAAGTAAACAATGTTTAATTTTTATATACTTCCATTTACATTTGAAAAGTTTTCTCCTGCTTTTTTTAACTGCAAAATTTTTGTTCAGACCCTCAAAGTTGATCTTACGTAATACATCTGCTTTATTTTGTGTTTGTAAATTTCGGCATCGCGCTCTAGCCACTGCCTTATATACCAATAACATCTTATATTTTTTAGTTCTTATCTGCAGATGTAATTCAGTTAACTTGTTTTTATTATTAGTATTTTTATTTCTTTTTTTCTTTCTTCTTGCATTACTATTTCTGTTATAATTACTATTTCTATTATTATTTCTAGTATTACTTCTATTGTAAAATTTCTCTGTGTTATATACAATATATTTTATATAGCTTATACATAAAATATCTTGATATATTTCTATATAATAAATATTTTTACAATAAAAGATCGATACGTACGTTATAAATTGCATAATTGACGGAACAAAAGAAATATACAACACTCATTTGTTCAATAAATAGAGATATAAAAAGTAGAAAAAACTCGACTATGTACGTAAATGGTGCCCTCTCAATTGAACTTTCATTTGAACTGCTAGAACTAATCTTGATCAATTACACTATTATTTGGCCAGAATATAAACTAATATAACTGTTAGATTTCCACAACCGTATTCTTCAGATTAAGAGATTTGTGCCGACTATATTCTGTACTTGTGTATGGTTACTAAGAGAGGAGTCCCATAGTTTGTTTGTCTTGATTCATAAAATCATTGACAAATGTTGAAAGCAATACGATTTTAGATTTTTTATTCTCCTGGAATGTTTTTTTACAGATCTTAATATTTTTACCTTTTCCGAGAAAATTATAAGAGATATAAAGATGACTTTTTTCATTTAATAATAGATAGCAGTTTTGCTTTGACACTGCATGTCAAAGCAAAGAATTATCGATAAGGTTCATTTTAAATATTTTTTGTACCTCAAACATGATAAAAGTTAAAACGTTTTAAAATTTTAAAAACCGTATCCTCAGTTTACCGAAAATAACAAGACTACCAAGTTTGATTGAAATCGGTTCAGTGATTTCCGAGAAAAAGGTATGCAGATATCAAAGTAAAACCGTCAAGTTACTAACCCCCTCTTAATTTTAAATAATTTCTTTATTGCTCATAACAATTTGAGATTTATAATTATTGTAATTTCGTATTAATTTGAGTAAATAATTACAAGTATTGTAAATGTTATAATTAATTAGATGAATATCGGATGTTTGTAAATATACTCCATGTTTTTGTAACTAAATGTTTATAAATAACTAGATTTCAATCTTTTCTATCCTGACTACCATTTCTAAGATGTTTGACCCCACCAATTTATTACATTATTGTATAAGTCTATCAGCTCGTAAGTGTATCATGTCTGGTTGTAATTGCTCTTGGCGCTCCCAAGTTATGCCGAAATAATTAAATTAATTAATTAAATTAAATTAATTAAATTACCTTTATTTGGCATAATACATATCTACAATAATTTTCTATAACTGAAATCAATTTAAATCCCTA
>WYDF02142383.1:0-22805 GCA_009867245.2 Adranes taylori
TTTAACTATTTCATAGACAATTTTATATAGATGTTAAAACATAGATAATGATGTGTTAGAATTTTTTGAACACTTTATGAGCTCTATTATCATTGGAAACAAAAATGAGTCTGTTAATATATTTTTTTAATTACCCTTTGCCTACGTTGACTGAAAAATATTATTTATAAAATTAAAAGCTCGTAATTTTTGATGTATTAATATAATTTCAATTAAGGTACATATATCTTGAAATGTACGGAAATAAATTTAAAAACTCTCCAAATATTTTTTCGTAAAACCAATGAATACATGGAGGAACTCATGAAGGGAGACTAGTTAATGGCATGCGATATGAGAATGTTTACTTCAAATTTTTTATATCTATTTCTGTTGAGCTATCTGGTAGTTCAACGTGTGCAGTGACTTTACGCAATGAAAAGACCATAACCTCGTACGTTATATTGACATTTTGGTTTACTTACTAAACCATTTTGATACGTAAATTTTTCTTATGCATTTTGGTTCTTAACACATTTGGCATAGTTCTAATGTCGACGATACAGTTCTGTTTACCATTGCCTTCCACTTTTCAATTTATTGTACACATATGTAGATAATATGAAGTCACATACGCTTATCAAACAGAGGAGGCTATAAAGATGAAGCATAAAAAACGTATTGGAATGAAGAACGCAAATTTGCTAAGATGTCCCAATTTGCTAAGATTTGGAAGGATTATAAAATATGCAAAGAAATAAAAAGAAGATTAGTAAAAGCTCTCATATTTCCTATTGCACTCTGAATTCAGCAAATCCCAGTCGTATTGAATCATTCGAGATCTTATGCTAAAGAACTAGAACTTATTACGTAGAATTCCTCTAATCCGGCACGTTCGGGACTTGAAGCATACCGGATTACGAAATATTTCGGATTACAGAATGAATATCCCGAAAAATGTAAGTTAAACAAAAAAATGATAGTAAACATGTTTTTTATTATTTAAACAACTTAACTAGAAAAAAAATTAAATAATACATTTTGTAATATAAAATAACTAACTATAAAACAAAAAAGCACAAAAGTTGAGCTTAAAGTAGGCTTAAAGTTGAGCAAGCCGGTTGATCTAAGCCCATGGGATTGTTCTTCGTGGTAGAAGCCACCTTAAACAAATCTTTAATATCGATTTGTTTTTTAATATTCCTCTTCACTTTTTATAAAGTCATTTCGTTTGATGTGGAGTTTCTTAATTTCAGCATCATTGAACGAACCACTGCTTGATTCCAAGGCATCCAATGCTACTTGATTTCAAGGCTTTGTCAAGTGGTTGTTTGACTCATCTACATCTTCAAGTTTATGCCATGGCTTTCTCAAAGTTTCCAGTTTTACCTCACCCCAAGCCAAAACACTAGCAAAGGCAGCGCCTCTAATGGAAAACTGTCTTTGAAAGTCTTTGGGAGGAACTTTGTAACATTGGGAGTCTTTGTAACATTGGGAGTCTTTGTAACATTGGGAGGAAGATAGGCTACTGAAATGTTACCAGACAATAATTCTTCCTTATCTAAATGAGCTTTTCAGTGATCTAAAAACAAAATAGCCTTACGGTCATCAGGCAATTTCAATTTTTCAAAATTATTTTTAACAGCTGGCACAAAGTATTTGAAGAACCAATTTTTAAACAACTCTTGATTCATCCATGCACTTCATTGTGCTCCATAAATCATAGGCAAGATTTTCACGCCTTTTAAGGCTCTAGGCTTCTTTGACTTTCCTAACACGAAAGGTTGTAGTTTGTGATCAGCGAATCCATTTGATCACACCAGAACTGTTATCCGATCTTTATTTGACTTAAAACCTTTAACACTTTTCTCATCCCCACCAGCAAGGGTAATATTTGGTAGGCAATGTCACTAAAGGCCGGTCTCATCTGCATTATAAATTTGACAAGCTGTCAGTTCATTGTCAGACATAATAGACTTGTATTTAATTTTGAACTCTCCACCACCTACAACATCGGCAGATTTCAGGTCGGCAGAAATATGTAATTTTCTGATACCATGACGCACCTTAAAGCTTCTAAGCCAGCCATCAGGAAATTTGCAGTCGGCATCAACGTTCAAATCTCGTTGCAACTGCTGAGATTTTTCAACAAACGTAGGACCAGTTATGGGTTTAGCCTTTGATCTTTATGCTATAAACCAATTGTACAAAACCGAATCAACTTGTATTTGTTTTTTCCTAATGTCGTAAATTGTAAGTGGCCCTATGTCATAATCTTTCATAATATGTGTCTACTTACGCCAATATAAAGCTTCTTCGCGATTTCCAGGTTTTGAGCCAAAGTGAGAGTCAGATGTTTTCTTTTTGAAGACACGACATAAATCTTAACGCCCATGGGTTTAGCCATGGGCGTGGGTCACTGAACACAAAATAAGCTCTACAAAACAATAAAACAGAATGAAATTCGACGTTGATACAGCAACGTGTGGGTCAGACTAATTAAAATGGCGGAAAATGAACGTGAAATGGAAATTCCGATCGCAAACAAAGTTAGTTTGTTTGTGTTTGTGCTTCATTTACACATATTGCCTTATTAAAAATATTTTTTTTTCGAAAGTCGTGCCGAACCATAGGATGTCGGATTAGAGGAATTCCACTGTACTTCATATTAAGAGAGTTTGGCTTTAGAGCTCACCAACGACTTCTTCCCACTATACAAATAAAAATTCTGTAATTTTTGTGGCCATGCGGTTAAAAGAAATGTGAAATGGGAACCAAAATTTATTTATTTATTTTATTATAAGAAGGCTATTGCACATCCAAGAAGATCGTTTATGAGTGTTCTTTCTTGTTATTAAAACAGCTTCAGTTTCCAATGAATTCTCGAATCTCTTAGGGTGTTGCTCCAAGACTTCCATGATACTTACTGACATACTTCCGAAATGTAGAAATTTGCAGCTCGATATTGCACTACATTCACGTGTGATGTATTATGCCGGTTCGGCCTCTTCTTTATAGAATTGTTTTGTTGTGTTTTCAACCCTACAACTACAACAATATTCTAAATGTGTAATTTACGACGTAATACGACATGGACATGTGAAAAGTTCGCTTTTAGTAAAACTGAATATTCAGATCTTCTTTTCAGGCTCATTAAATAACACCTAATGTATTTGAATCTGATTTTGTGCTCCCACTCTATGAATATCTAGTCCCTCTGATGTTTTGTTAATCCGCAAGAAGTTTTGAAAATAACTAAATTACTTATAGTCTTTTGTGACAACATATCGCTAATTAGATGCAACTGTTGAAAAGTCAGCAAATCGTCGTCAAGAAAAAATTCAAATAATAAGTGTCATAGAGACAGATAGATAGATATGACAGTAGAACGATTCTTTGTTTTGCTTTTAAATTATATTAATTAGATAAGGTAATTATTTTGAAAATTGCCTTGAAACACCCAATTAGTTTAAAAAAGTTTCATCAGTACCCTCCGCTATCGGTAGCATCATTGTCATCAGTTAATGAAAATCAACAACTTAGTATACCACACCACCCCCAGGGTAGTATACCAGGGTTGTTTAAACTAATTTGAAAACAGCTAAAGTGAGATAATCCATTATAAGGCTCCAATCCAATGGTTCATCTCACTTTAGATGTTGTTTTGTCAATTGCCATGTACCTTCATAAATCTCTGTAATTTTATCGTTGGTTTTAATTAACTGATGAAAATGGGGCTACCGAAAGCAGAGGGTACTGGTTTCCAGCGATGCCAGAAATGGATCCATCAATCCTGACTCGCTTTTTAAGCTAATTGGATGTTTGATATAGTCAATATGTAGTTTTCGAACTAATTAACTAATCTAAATAATAAATAATAGTTATTTACTGGCTTAAAAGTAATAATATCGTACATATTTCTATTTTTTAAATTCGTTTCCATACTTTTCGAAACATCCTTTAATTAGATAACAGATTTAAACAATTTTTCCATTAACTTATTTCTTATTTCCTTTATTTTATAATGATTAATATTTATTCTCTAGTCCAATACATTTCCTATAGAATACAATTAAAAATTCCTATTTTAATATATTTTAGTCCAGTGTTAAAAATAACTAATCTATTATACTATTTAGTTTTTGTAATATCAGTTGAGAAAATGTTTTTATTCATATTAATTATTTAAACATAGTTTTCTTTAAGAGAAAGAAAACAATTTTCCTACATTAGTAACCAGCATTTTAAATTTCCTCTATTCATTTTTTCTCTTTGTTACTTGTGAAAAATTCTAACAAAGTAGTTCTAAAAATTTTTTTAAATTACTTATATTTTATTCTATTAATACAGCACGTAAGGTCAAATGTGAAAAATGTCAATGTTAGCTAATGTAGAGCATTATTTATCGAATAATGGTCAAAATAAATTATATAATAAAGTTTAGTATTTAATAAGAACTCTGCGTCTGTGATATACTTTAATTAGACGTAAGTTTAGAGGTTAAGTGAAATTAGAGGAGATTCATACTTAATTTTTAATTTAATAATTCTAATAAATTTATAAGCATTACCTTTTGTAATAGTTGACTTTTGCCTGGTTTATGACGAAATATAATTTTAATAAAGTTAATTATGGGTATTCATATGAGAATGTTTATGATCATTTTCTTTTTCTTCTTCTTCAAATATTCGTTTGCTCTTGACACTAGGCCTTTTAACCATTATTATCCGATACCGAAATGAAAACTTCAGCCCGGCGCTTGCGCAACCGTTAACTGCAAACCCATTCCGGATGTAAAAAATATTGTATAAAAACAAATACATTAGACGAAACACGTTTTAACATAAAAAACTATATTCAAGATTTAACGAAAATTAACACAAATATGATTAATAACACTATTAATCACATAAATTACACATTTTTTTGGCATTGCCATTATTATTCGTTATTTAAATTTTTATGTTATTAAAATTTGTTGTTGGAGTTGCCATTTTGTACCTTTACGTATAAAAACACAAAACAGAGTCCTTATGATCATTTTCTTATGTTGACAGATTTAAGACTTTGCATTGATTTGTTTTTGTGCGGATTTTGGATGGTTTTTAAATATAATTATAATTTATTGCGCGAGCTTTCATATAATATAGAAACTTCGTCAAGCTACAAAATACAAGAGGTTTAGTTAGTTATAAAAGTATTGTATGTAAATTGAGGTAAACATGACATAAAATAATATTGCTATATATATTGATATATGCTAGATATTAACTATTATGAATAATTGCTATTTTTAGTTTACCTAAAAATAGCATAATTTTAATTATGCATGATTTTAATTATTTTGTTGGGTGTTTTTGATGTATTATTATCGCCTGTTTTTTGTGTATTAGATAATTGCTGACTTATTGATTAATGTGTTATGAGTTGTGTGTGGTAGGTGGCGTTATGGTTTTTCTTTACATCAGTGTGCTGATTTCGTTTCGTATTTGGTTTTTCTGGTACGGTGGGTCTGTTGACGTTAGTTAGCTATTCTTTGTCGTCTTAGGTTTTATTTTATCAATGCGCTGTATATTTTACTTAGGTTGTTGCAATCTGTCCTGTAGTTTATGCTGCTTTTGTTGATTTTCATCTTGATGGATTTTAGTATGAGGCATTTTTCCTAGTTGGATTCTTTGTCAAGATTTTTTATTTTGTCAAGGACTTTAAATAAAAAATCTTGACAAAGAATCGGACTATAAAAAAACGCCTCATACTAGAATCCATCAACATGAAAAGAAACAAAAGCAGTATAATCTACAGGACAGATTGCGACAACCTAAGTAAAATTGTGACAGACTCCCACTAGCGACGCTGCTAATGATAAGTCCTAGTTACAAATGCCGCAAACAAATATCTTAATGCTTCAGAACTTTCTATCCTCCGGAAACGTAATCCTTTGGCGGCAGGTCAATTTAACGCGAAACTGCACGCTGGAACTGATTTTGTTGTCCCTCCGGTCCTCAGTGGCTTACTGAGGACACAAGCAGTTTTTAGTCTTATGAGTTACCCAGATGTTCAAGATATTGTGGGCAGCTGAAATAAACTTACTACTAATTAGAAAAACAGCATTAATGATTTCACAAATCCGTTTATTGGTCTTCAAATAACAGAGATAGAAAGAAATACAAAATTAAATGTCAATTAATTCAAATGTCCAAATAAACAGTAGCGCAATATGGAGGTCAGCAAATAATAAATCAAAATAATAAGTAATCAATGAATAAACAGTGCGTAAAGCGTGCGATGATATGATAACAAAACAATAACTATGCGGGAAGCATGTAAGTGCGGGATATCATACGACGGGAAGGCCAGAGACTTACTTGAGCACAATAAGTCGGAAAATCATAATGACATGAATACTAGGCTCCACAATGACCTACGTAACACCGCGTCGAACAAATCAGTGCTACTGTTATCGAGTGGCTAAAACTAACTTAGACGCGACGCTCAGAATTAGACACCTCAGTGGGTAGAACGGAGAGGAAATTGCTATGACCTACGTAACGACGCATCGAACAAATCAGTGCTACTGTGTCGAGTGACTGAAACCAACTCGTAGGTTGGAATCATACGCTCTAGCAGATGATATGGAAAGGATACTGCTATGACCTGCGTAACATCACGTCAAACAAGTCAATGCTACTGTAGTCGAGTGACTGAGACCAATCCTGTTAAGTAAAGGTTGGAGTCATACACTCTAGCGGATGGTATGTGAAAGAACCACTATATGGTGGATAACACCGCGTCGAACAAATCAATGTCAAATCAACTGTTACCAAGGGACTGAATCCAACACGTAGGTTAGAATCATACACTCTAGCGGTATAGGAAGTAGGTAAGGTAGAAGGAGATAACTGTGTCGCTCTGCTCTACTATCCCAGTTGGTTGGTCGTCGTTGGTGGCTGCTGCTGCTTGCTAAGGTTTCGAGTTCGTGGAATGAACTAAAATATTCTATGAAAATACGCGGTATTTATAGACGTGAGCCGCCACATAGCTTTTACTCTACTATACGGTCTCTATGTAACTACTCATTCGTGAATTGTTACGGACTCTTACACAAATCATTGAGGCCACAGCAGTTACCACAGCGAGCCAATACGTGTTCGCAATACATAAATTCTTTCTACGTTCCCTACTCTTATCTAGTAATGTAAAATGCGTTTCTCTTATCACGTGTTTATTATTATTATTACATGACTAATATGTACTGAGCGATGAACAATAACTATACCCATCTTTCTCCGGTTATTGCTGTGTTTTTATTTAATGCGTAATATGCGTGCTATTTTTATCATGTTCCAGTGCTTTTCAACTTATAAACTGGTTTCTTTCCAGTAGCATGCTGTTACAATTTATTTATTCTGGGCAACCAATTTATTTAGAATAACGAGCTACGTTACACAATATTCAGCGCATTAATAAAACAAAACCCAGCGATTACAAAGAATAGCCAACTACCGTCAACGCATCCACCGTACCAAAGAAATCAAATACAAAACGAAATCATCTAAACACACACTGCCATGAAAAAAACCTGAAGGCCACCTACCCCACGCAACTCATCACACATCAATTATCTAATACAAAAATACAATCAGTCAGCAATTTTCTAATACAAAAAACACAGATGCATTGCGACAATACGACATCAAAACAACCAACAAAGTAATTAAAATTATGTATAAGGTAAACTAAAAATACATACTATGTACTTCTTATCTAGCATATATCAATATATTCACTATATATAGCAATATCGTTTTATGTCATGTTTACGTCAATTTACATGCAATAGTGTTATAACTAACTAAACCTCTTGTATTTCGTAGCCTGGCGAAGTATATATATATTACACGATAGCTCCCGCAATAAATTATAATTTTATTTAAAAACCATTCAATATCCGCACAAAAACTAAAAATATACTTAATTAAAAATGGATGAAAACCTATTTAACTTCTAAAATTAAAATTTAATGACGCTTGCGCATTTGAAGGACGTGAGTATAGCTACACTGATCTGTTTGAATATTTGTAGTATAGTTGAGTACATTTATTCTTTGCGGACATTTTAATTTTCAGTCTTTTTAAGTTCTAATAGTAACTTAAATATTTAATGTGAAAGTTTCAGTCGAGTATAAAATCGAACAAGTAAGATATAAATCTGTGGTATTTATAATATTCTTAACTTCGGCAAAGAGTAAAGTAACTCAACTATATGGCGTACTTCAGTCTACTATAATACCAACTTAAAATGTGTTATTTTCTGAAATAATAAATTTCATCATAAACTAAAATTAATATTAAAATTATTTTTCATCATAAACCCGGCATTTTAGAAATATTATTACAATGTCTCAAATCCCTTTTTGTTTTAATCGAATAAAAGATTAGTCAAACAAAGTATTATTTTGGAAAAGTACCATTTCACATATAAATATTTCTGCTGTGAGTATAGCAAGAAGGATGAGTCTTAAATTCATTGTTTATCCATGTTTAATTATGTGAGCTTTCACATTTATGCTACCCATTAACTTATATGGATTTTAAGTAATTTTGATTTCTTTGCTTGCAAAAAGTGCACGTCTGCATGGTTTTTCAAGATTTGTTTAACATCTAAGTTTGGTCGGTTTTAAAACCTTAGTAGCTCATATAGACCGCCCAAAGATATTTTTGTGCTGTCTAAAAATATAATTTTATCCCATAAAGACTTGCTCCTACAGAAAATTAATGACCAAAAATTTGTAGATATACAAAGAATAATTCTTTTTTATAAAAAAAAATTATTGCGCTTATACTCAATTAGTAAAGCCTCTATCAGTTCAGTCAAATTAACAGTGAATGCATTATAATAAAATATATGTTGTAATCTGATCGTGACCTAATAGAATGTATTTGTTTCTATAAGATTTTAACAATGCGTATGCAATCGTATTTCATACAAAACAATTAAGGTATTGAAACATTTGTCTATGCATAATTTTTACTAAATAAGACAAATTAAAATCTTAATTATGCGAGGACTGCTTGAAAAATATTTTATATATTTTCACTGTTCAGTTTGGACAAGGTACTTTCAAAATGACTGCTAAAGGTTGCCTATCGAAAGTCGTGTGTGTCCCAGCCATAAGCAAATACGGGGGATTCATGAATTGGCGAATTCATGGGTATATTAGTTATTATTACCAATAGCACAATAATATATTAGTTTCATTTGAATCGAAAGCGCAAAACCCATTTTATAATTCTGGTTTTTCTTTTAAATATTTCTATTGAGTAGTAAATTCATATAAACAAACAACATCAACCAAACAAAATAAACATACAGAAACTGTGTTTTTCACAATGAAATCAAAATTACTAAACAAAACTAAATAAGTTAAAAATATGTAGTCTTGACATCGTTCAATGTAGTTAAACTATGTTAATTATTTTTCGAGACGTAAGAAATGACTTAAGATTATTTTTTCACGATAATACTTTATTGACTTCACATGGTAGATAATTCAAGTGTTTGCAATTTTCTGATGAAACAAACTAATTGAAAAAGACCTGGTTTTATGATATAGTGTCCAAAAAGTTCCTAAAACTAAATATGATGACATTTTGTCTTAACGGTTCGAAAGTGGAAAATACAATCTCAGAGCGAGAGAGATGTTTGTTTTTTATTTTATAAAATTTATTATTACCGCCTTTTTAGAAAAGCAATAAGTTAGTGTCACTTTACTTTTTCTATAGTATAGCTACATTTTTAATATCATGTAACAATAAATACCATAAAGTACAATATTTTATTTAAATTACACGTTGCATACTTTTTTTACTTGGAAGCAGTAAAATACATTGTAGAGAAAAAAAAATGTAAACGCTATTCTATTGTTAAGTTCCTGAAAAAAAAAATAAAGAAGACCTAAACATGATTTTGTTACTAAGATTTATTTGGTCTTAATTATTAATAGAATTTTCAGTATTACAGTGGGTATTGTATTTTTATATAATGACTATTTTATGTATTTTGTAAATTAAAACATATCTATATTGGTCAATATAATACTAATATAGATAAAGTATATTTATGTGTTGACATCATTTCTGTGTATTTTATATATTTTTAAGATTGACTTTTACTATTTTGTTGTGTAGAACTGATGATGTGAACTAGTTTGCAATGACTAATGTTTGTATTTTATTAAATAGCACAAAACATCACCATGAATGGACCTATAATATAAAATTACCAATTCTTTTCATACACTTTGTATATACGTATTGTACATATTTATTTAAGCAAATATTATATCTAAAGTAATAATATGTGTTTTATTATTTCCAAATTTTATCTACCTTTATTTCCTAATTTTATCTGTTTAGTACCACATACGAGCTAAAATTATAATAGGTATACTTAAGGTATACTATAATTATAATAGGTATACTATAAACTCTATACATTCTTTCTTAACAAAAACATTGATAAAAGAAGCCACAACGACAATCAATAAATTTACTCAAGACAAAAGTCCAGAAATAAGTATGAACCCGGCAATTCCCAAACTATACGGGCTACCAAAACTACATAAAAGTAATATCCCTATAAGACCAATTACAGCATCATACAATTCATCAACCAACGGATTAGCCAAAACAATCAACAACATATTCAACAAACAAATAAATTACAAACGAAAATACACCATAGACAACGCACTAGAACTCTTACGCTCTATTTACATGAAAGCTTTATCTTCAGTCGTCAGGATGGAGGATGAGTTTTTTAATAAGTATAACCACACCAGACTATAATTTCGAAATTGCAAAATATCCAAATTTGCTAGAGGATGAGCGAAATGTTATAAGAGATTTTCAATACACGGACGTTGATTTCAAAAGAAAGCAAATACATAATGCAGCTTCCAGAGGATTTTCGTACTGAAGGGAAATCTCCCGATTGTACAATAAGTGATTTCAAAACTAAATATAAATTACAGTTGGTAATTTATAGTCTAAATCATATAGGAGAAACACACTGAATGTGCTTTTAAAACTAGAGAGACGCTTTTCAAGTGTACGGAATGTGATTTCAAACTCGCACACAAAGCTCGGGTTTGTATTTACATATTATATATATATATGTTTCGTAAAATCTAATACGGCATTATTTTACTTCTTAAAAAATCAATTATAACCTAACTTCTAACAATTTCACAGTTAAAAGTTAGGAGTTAGGTCTTCCTTTAAAGTTTTCTTACGCTATTATTATTCAAGTGATAATAGCGTGATCTAAGCTACTCAACTCACTTTAAACTGAGCCAAACATTTTATAAAAGGAAAACAACTATTATAGGTTTTATATGATGTATATAATCAATGTCAGATTTATAACCATCATTATAGCCGAAATATGATTCATTAAAACAGTCTTTATAGTTTTTGATAATATTAAAACGTAGTAAAGAATTATTAAATATTAATTATTGCATGCACAAAAGCAATGAAACGTGTTTCTTTACATTTTCATTAGTGATACAATCAGCTGTATCGCTAGTGAATAGCCATTTGAAAAAAGATTCAAATAGAGTATACTGAAAGCCTAAACCTGCTAATATATCTATGTTTGTAACAGAACAATTTTTGATTTCGAAAACATACATACCTTTGTAATGAGTTCCGTTAAATAAATAAATAAATAATTAACTTGCAACCAATAATCTACTTTAGCTTTTATCTTTCTAACGTGGACTAGGCAGAATTCTAGATATTATTTTAGGCAAAAATCCAACTAATTTGTTTTATATGCGAATTACTTTAAATAGCTCAGTAAAACAAAATCATATTTTTTAAACAGTTTATAATAAAAAATATAAATAGGTACTTCACAATAATTAAAACAATTAGGTTACTATTTAATGCACAGGACACTTGATTTGAATCACATATAAAATAAATACATAGATTAAACCATTCTTTTTATTCTATAAAGGTTGCAGCCAGCCACCAAATCCCTTTTCTAATTCTTTGGCTACAGCTATACACAGTCTATCTTGATTTGGAGCAGCTATTACCTAGATTTATAAAAATATTTAAGTAACATCAATTTCTGATATAAATCAATTTCTGATCAAATCAAAATCAATTTCCGCAAAAAGTTGAAAGTGAAACGAACATAATGTCACCGCTTAAAACTACCTGAGCCATGAGATTACCTCAAAGTGATTACCAGCGTGGAATTGGTTTTACACGCTGTGCGAACTCCGTCTTACGTGGAATTACCACTTATAAATTGAACAAATCCTTAAGGTCAATTATATCAATGTGCTTAAAGAGGAATAATTTTAATAAATGAATTTTTTATCCGAATCTTTGGAGTAGAAACATTCAAATGGACCAAAAAAACAGCATGCACCGATGGAGCGGATAGTATTAGACAGAATATAAAAATTAGAAGAACGAGTAAAGTACGAGCCAAGCAGAAAACGATGTTAAAATGGAATTGGACGGGATAAGTTGTAAAACTGACAGACACAAGTTGGAGAAGGAAGATTATAAAATACTAAGCACGTCAATAAATCGAGTGGTAGTCAATGATAGTATCAACGGTAGTACCGAAATGCACACAATGAGAATACCACAATATCCAGAAATGTAACAAAGACCTCATAAGACCCAGACTCATGTTCAACATTGGACTTATATGGCCTGAGCGATGGTGATGGTCAGTTATTGATATAAATATTTTTAATATCTAATTTCAATATTTGATTGTAAGAAATAATGGTTTTGTTGAGAAAGAGCTGTTTCTATTTTACTGTATTATGATTACTTAAATAATAACATCAGTTCGTATATTTAGTTAGCATATCTCAGGTTTCAGTTTGTGAACTAAATGACAAATGCCTGGTTATGATTTTCAATGGCATATTTTTATGATTTTTTGGGCGCCACTCATAGAGGGACTCCAGACGGCCCTCAAAACAAACAAGTTTTTCAGGAAAATTTCAGTTTAAAAATTAGAGATTAAATTCAGAAACACAGAAGTTTTCCATTCTCAAGGGAATGTAACGCTTAAAAATAAAATATATAAACAAATATATAAACAAGATTAAGCAAACTCTGTATTTCATACCGAATTGTGAAAACAATAGATGATCGGGATGCTATACGATTAAAAACTGAATTTATAACGTTTTAACTGACTTCCTTGCGTAATAAATAGATTTTTCCATACCTGTATGCCAATAGGCAGTCCGTTATCATCGGTCCCAAGTGGAACGGAAATGGACGGCAAACCAAGCATATTTATAATAAAACAGTAAGATAGTCCAGCATAAGCTTCCAGGAATTCGCCATGTCTGAATGCGGTTTTCGGGTATACTGGATATAGAAAGACACCATTGTCACCTAATTCTTTCTAAAAATCAAAGATCCTCTCTATATATTTATCTCCATATCAAGAAAAGTTTCGGAGGTAATTTGCCCCTTCTTCTTCAGAAAATATTTGTTAAATATATTTTCTAAATAAGGAAATATATATTTTCCGAAGAAGTGAAATCATTGTGCATGTTTAAATTTTAAATTTTAAATTGAACAAAAACTCAAGAAACTTTACAGTGAGTTACATGCATAGTTGTATTTAATAGTCAATATTTATATTATAGAACGTGTATCGCGGTAACAATTAAAGTAGAAAAAAAGTAATTTGATTCACTCTAGAATGTTAAAAGTATACACGTGGTAGACATAAATATATCTCTATGTTTACCTTAGAATGGATATGAATGGAGATTGAATAATTAAAATATACAAAAACTGCAATAGTTTATATATAAAAAGACTTTGTTAAACTTCTTATAAAATATGATTCCATTTCAATTGTTGAAGTGGAAATCACCTACTGGTTTGTCTCAGTTGGGTTGTCAATTTCGCCTACTTGTAAGAACTCTGTAATTGATACACATGTAACGTTAATAGAAGATTTTAAAATAGTTTAATAGGACAGGTGCAGTGATCAAGGTCGTTAGATAATGAAGAAGGCACTGAAGAAGAAGGTACTGAGGCTAGACACCTATGACAGAAATGTGCATCTACTCTGTCTGCTTTTTTAAGCTAATTGGGTATTACATATCGTAATTGGTGGTTCTGGACAGCCACCCGGGCCTTGACTCAAACTCGGTCTAACATAATCAGTTACGTCATAGCGGCCATTTTGAGGTCTACAATAGATTGTTCTTGCGGATAGTACAATCTATTCTACGTTTGACAGCTGTCAAATTAATATTCAATTTGGCGGTTGACAGGGCATTTCCGATTTAGGATTTTGAAACATGGTACAGAGAATTTAAATGGCGCTAAATTTAAGAAAATTCAAATCTAAATTCATGCGTTAGTGCGAAATTTGAATTTTTAAATGCTAATATTGGAGCTGAAAACGAATTTTTAAAATTTTGAGCTGAAAACGTCTTAATATGGGCGCGAAATTTGATTTCTTTAATTTTTAATAATTTGGCTGCTGACGTCATTATCGTAATCGTGTCACTAGATTTAAAAATCAATGATAAAGCAAAATGTGAATTTTTAATATTTGAGCTGCAAACGTCTTCGAATTTCTTTTTAATTCATTGAGCTGCTGACGTCTTTTATTTGTAAAAGGGTAACTACATAGTTACTCTTTTAAATTTGATCGCTAAAAAGGTGCGTATGCACTTCTAATTTGTTTCAAAGGCTGAAAATATTTTCTGAAAGTTAAAGCCAAGTATACAGTTATATTTTTTAGATTTGAAAACTGAAGGACGTCACTGATTATTTTAGAATGAGTTCAGTCAAGGTCCGGGTGGCTGTCCAGAATGAACAGTCTGCAACTACTTATATACGTCATTAAATAATACTATCATACATTTTCATTATAGAAGGATTCATGTTTATGACCTAATATCTCCATACATTTCAGATTATAAATGTAAGAGGAGTAGTATCTCATTAATGTTGCCTATATAATGCCTACACTTCCAAATTAAATGAAGAAAATTTGTTTACTTAGCATATGTGAATAATTACATAAAATTAAATATGCCCCCAATATCGTGAAATTTGTACCTATAACAAGTTAAACATACTTACAATTATATCTTGTTTTAAATTTAGCAATTTCTGTTCGTATATTTCTACTTTCCTTTTATTCGTTGTTATTCCTGCTAATTTTTCCATTATTGCAGTTGTCGGTGTATACATTGAAAAATTTGATTTACCAACACATCCCAGTAGAAGTTGACCAAATGTTGAGGACTATTAAAACAATAAAGTATTTTTCAATGATTAAATTAATTTTCTTAGTCGCGTTTTTTAATAATTTGAAAAAGATCAAAGTTTATAAATGATCACAATTCTATCAGTGCTTTTAAATACAATTTTCTTCACATAATTTTCATAAAAAGACCTTCTGGAGTTTATTAAAAGTAGAGTCAATCTTCATGTACTTATAGAAATAAACAATAAAATGAGAATATTATAAATCGCTAAAAACAATTAGAAGTTTTTTGTTTAAATAAGTAAGCTTACATTAGAATCAAAGAGAGGCGATTCGAGTTTTAGTGTTGTCGCAAGAACTGCGCACATTTCACTAGATTCTTTAAGCAGATCAAATTTTTTATCGTCTACCAACTGTGTGCCGCAAGTCTCTTTTAAGTAGTTAGCGGCTTTAATTATACTATCCTGAATTTCTCGCTGGACGGGAAGTAAGCCAAAACTAGAACCACAATTTTCCATATGATATAGACGCAATGAATTCACATGTACCTAAAATTTTAAATAACTTAGCAATTGCGGTAGATATAAAATTATATAAATATCTAAAGTTCCTATAGTACGAAAGCATCAAAATCAAACAAAGAAAGTTGTTTCATAATTAAAAATAGTTGTAGTTTCCAGTTATGTTAGTTAATTATTGTTTCAATTTATATAAGTTATTTTCTGTAAAATATTTCAATGGTTGTATTGCAAATAGGCATCCCATCTCTCATGTAGATTAGGTTGCCTATATTTAAGTCAAACAAATATTGTGTTTTTGTCGGTAAAAATAGTAATTGAAAAAAATTTAGAAATAGGGTAGTCAGTCAGTTAGCGTGGTTTGACTCAGATATAGTTTTGTAGCTATGATCGGTAAACTCCCGTATTTTGAATAAGCGGATGGTTAATAATAGAAATTAGTGGTATACAATCGGTAAACATTAGTGCGAACGAATTTCCTGTTTTCCTTCCTTTCACCGGAAGTATCAGTTGATGCTACATATCAAGAAATTCACTCATTTGGTTGCAGCAGCATATCAAGGCTATTTTCTACTAAGGAGTAAGTGCTAAATTAATACAGTCGCATGCTATCGGTTATCATTGCTGGACAGCTGCTACAAACAGATACCTAAATATGCAAGAGCATATTTTGCGGATCCAGTTTTCGAAATATCTGCATATATCTTTAAAAACCTGCATACGGTGAATAAAATACATCAAAATTGAAAGAATTACAACATTACTTAAGTTATAAAATATTGCGACGGTTTATTTTGTCCGCGACTTAGTTAAGAGGTGAGATTCGTCCACTCTGTGTCCGAACCTAACCCATCAGCTCGATTTGGGTATTCGTATGGGTGGTTAGTTCTGTCGATTAAAAGTGGAGCGGTAAAGGATTTGCAGATGGCTAAAGGATGCTACCAACTATTACGAATTCTTAAGTTTTATTTCACAGAGGTATAGGCGTGAATAAATAAGAACGCAAGATAAGTTTAATGACAATGTATTCAAATAGATTTAAAAAAAAATTATAACAATATATTAATAAAGATTGCAGTCAATAAATCAACGCTGAAATTAGAAATAGAAATAATCGCTGGTTACAGTTCGAATATAATTATAGCGGCACAACAATTAATAAATGCCGATAAAATAAGTCAGAAGTAAGATAGTAAAATAGAAATGTTTGTCGTAGTCAAATATTCCGTAACACTCAAAATGGCATCCATAAATTATAAGTTCTATTCCTTACATAAAAATTAATACCAAGGCTTACTTACAGTAATGTTGTAGTTTGTCACAACTTATTTTATACTTTGCACAGTTATCTTAAATAATTATTTTCAATTTATTGTAAGTTACTTTAACAATTAAACTTGAAGTTTCTGATTTAATTTAATTCACAACTTCATTCTACAAATAATTATGTTATTTACTTCCGATGACCGTTTACTACTAAGTGCTACCATTTAATTTAATCATTATTTCATTAAGAATTAATTTATGATTTAATCTGAATTAATTCATGGATTTATTCTTTAGAAAATAGAGCGACGTGAATTCTACCTAGATAACACAAAAAATTCGGTTCAAGTGAGAGCAGTGACACCTTTTCAACGTTTCTTCGGTTCGCTAATTGCCCACTAAAATTACATGGATTATCCATTCTACTTTTCCCTTTCTTACAGTAAATCGCATTTCACTTGATTATCTCTCACTAGATTCCGCTAAACACTTTCAGCCATAATTGTCTCTATACCAATAAAAACACATTCCTTTACTACACGGTACACGCGTAATTACACACGGTACGCTTTTACTCACTGGTAATGTGTTTCCAATCAATATCGATGTATCGCCTCTACCGGTGACGTTCACACATCTTACAAATAATTCATTGGCATTAAGCCGGCCTACCACTTGTTTTAAGTCACGCTGTTAGTCTTTTCTTTTAAATGCAACTTTAAGTGTTAGTACTCTTTGGCTTCTTTACAAGTAGCATACCCCATGCGTAACTGGTAATAACGTTCCATAAGGCTATCCTGCGTTGTTTATACTATCGAATGTACAAACTTTCTATCATTCAACTAAACTCAAGTGCGGACAAATTGTCTCGCGACAATATGTAGTTCGCGACAGTTATGTGTCGGGAGTATTATGTTAAATGTTGTGAAGTTTGGGAGGTGAAAGAATAAAAGGAGATAGCAGAAATTATAATGAGGTATATGAAGAGAATGTTAGAAGTGAAGAAATCGACGCCGTGTGAAATAGTATTACAAGAGCTAAATGAAATGAAATGTAGGATATATGGAGTGAAGAAGATGGTAAGGTATGAAAGGAAAGATGGGAGATGTTAATGAGAGGATTGTTAAAAGAGTATATGTGGAATGTAAGAGGCCATGGAATGTAAGAGGGCAGAAGAGACTGAATGAATAAGGGACGGAAGAAGTTTATACAATAGATGTGAATGGTCTATGTATGATATAGATCATCCACATCGCTCGCATAAACTTCGTGGAATTTCCGTGGTACGTGGAAAGACAGAAAGTGAGTGGAGAGACGAAAAGTAAGATGGAGGTAGAAGAGAGGTTTAAGGATGTATAAAAGCAGGAGAGATGGCAAAATAAGAACTATACATAACAGGAAATACATGTATTTGATGGTGGAAGGGATGAAGCCCGAATATTTAAGATCGGGGATGGGTATGAGAAAAATAAGTATTGGATGAAGGAAATAAGTATTGGATGATAAGTATTGGGAAATAAGTATTGGATGAAGGAGGAATATAGAAGATGTAAAGTGTGTGGTGTGGATGATGAAATGTGGGAGCAATGGCTAAATGCGTGTGAGGGAATGGAATGAATGGAGGAGCAAAGATTGAAGGCTGGGAATTGGAGAAAGTGTATGGGACATGGAGTGAAGAACAGATTTTGGGAGAGATCAAAAAGAGGGAAAGGTAGACTCTACCATAAGCCAATCAGGCCATTGGACGCTACCCTTCGCCGATTCCCTGAAATATTACAGATGTACTGTACGTTACATGGGTCGTATATAATTTATCCAGTAATTTATCTTTTAATTATATATCATCCATGCAGTTAGTGTTTAATACTAGGGAGAATTGCAAAAATTGAAGTCCAATGATCGTTAAACACAATCTCGATTGTTAATATGGTACAGTGATGTTAAATGGTATTGAAGATATTGAAGAGCGCTTAAATATAATCAATTATGACCCAGCTTTTTAAAGATATTTATGATCATCAAATTATGAAATCACTAGGAATATAACCACATTATTTTCGACTGTAATAGATTCAAGACTATAAAATTATTTACCGGCATGTCTAATTTGAGTGAACTAGGATCGTTACACAAAACCTTCATAAACAATGACAAATCATCAGCGTAACGAGTCATAGGTCCCAATGCCAGCATTGAATGGAAATTTCTATCTTCATTCCATGGTTGATGGCCTTTCAGTGGAACATAACCTGAAACACATATAGTATATGTATCAGAAAAATTAATAACTTTCCTTGAAAATATAGGGTGCGACGCCAAAATCCGGACAAAATTCAATCTGAATTCCCTGCCGTTCTATACCATTCCGAGAGGTCGCGAATGGCGTCCAAATAGCTTGACATATGTACTAAACCTTGAAACAGTCGGAATGTTGACACCATGTGCGGAGTATAATCGAAGAGGCGCGATTATCGAAAGTGTTCGCACTGGGCGCTCAGCGACAGAAAATATTCGATTCTTCGGATACCCAAAATCGACTGTTTATGATGTCGTCGCTAAGTATAACGAGCCGTAGAAGTCCAACGAAGGTTTTGCAATACCGACAAGGGAAGCTTATTCGAAGGAGCGCATGGTCAGAACCCCCGAAATCATTCAGCGGGCTCAGGAGCTAATTTTTGAGAATCCAGGACAGTCGATTCGAAAATTGTTGTTGGTTGTCGGTGTGAGTGAAAACAATATGCGTCGAATCATCGAAGAGGACCTTCGGTACAAGTCTTATTCAGTTAAAGTGCAACAGATGCTTTCCAAAGTGAATTGAGCTATGTAACTCGCTTTTGTGTTCTTTACGAAATAGTGCTACCGGACGCCTCAGGTTTTGTCGATGCGAAAATCAATCGGAGGAATGATCGCTGGATTGCTCATGATCCTGAAGATGTCCCCATTGCTTCCATAATGAAATTTATGGCAAATGTACAGGTGTTAAGTGTTGTGTTGTGGCATGACAGTGATGGTAATGTCATGCCACTGCATTTTTTTTAACACAGGAAAAAATGTCACAAAAGAAGTTTATTTGCATGTTCTGATAAATGTGGTGAAGCCGTGGATGGAAAGTGTATCGGCTGGAAGGTCATATGTTTTCCAGCAGGACAGTGCGCCCACGCACACAAGTCATTTGATGCAAAATTGGATGTCGGACAACGTCGACATGTTGTGGGTAACGGTTGAGAATCTTGGCCTCCCAACAACCCGGATCTAAATACTTTGGACTTCTATCTATGGAGCGTAGTTGAAAGGCTCACAAGTCCAGACATCCAAATGTCGCATCAATGAGAGCCGCTATTGAAGCGGCATCTGCCGATATGGACCCATTAAAATGGATCTGCTAGCGCTTCAGAGCGAGATTGAAGGCGGTTATTCAAGCAGAGGAGAGTTACATTGAGTAAACAATTTAGTTAAAAAAAATTATTATAATCTCCATTTCTGCAATCAAAATTATGTTTCAAAAAAATGTTTCATATGTCCGGATTTTAGCGCCGCACCTTCTATATATTTTTGTGAACTACAGAGCTCACAGAACTTTACACTTTTTACCTTCTATGAAACTTAAAATTAATATAATACTATCAATATAATTTGGTAATAATTACTGGAACTTAAAATGAATTTATATTTGATTCGTATTTTTGATGTTATAAATAGCAATTACTTGGTCTTAAAAAATCATTTAATTTATATTGTATACATATCAAAATATTTACCGTGACTTGGTTTATATCCAAATATACCATTAAAGGAAGCAGGAAATCGAATGGATCCAGCAAGATCTGAACCTAATCCTATCAGGGAACTTCCCGATGCTAATAAGGCACCCTAGAATAAAATAAAAATAGTCATACGAGAATAATCAGATAATACGGGGAGTATTTAAATTTCGCGGGTTGTAGAAGTTCGATCTCAAATATTTGTTTTGTTGTTTGATGGTAGATATTTTCTCAAACGTATGTTAATAACTACAGCTAATTTATTGCTAACTGTCATAAGGTTACTTGTGTTTTGGTGTCACGGCAAAAATTGAACAAGGAATTTTAATGCAAAGTAGGACAAGCGTTTCCAAGAGAGTCACAAAAATGTTTAAAATGACGGGTGTCCTTACACATTAATAACTGATAATAACATCGAATAGGTGGAGAACATAGTTATCACTATCATAGAAGTTAGTGAAGATGTTGGCATTTTATTTGGCTCATGTCAGGCTATTATTTCAGATGTATTGGGCAGGAGACAAGTGGCAGCAAAATTAGTTCCCAAATCGAACTAAATTGATGCTGCTCAGGAGCTGCTTAATGAAATCAACGACAATCCAGAATTGCTCAAACAAATCATAACTGGTGAGGAAACATGGATCGAAACAAAGGCCCAATCGTCCCAATGGAAACTTTCTGCAAAGCCACGTAAAAAGCCAAGATCGTAAAAAGCTTGCTAAGTTCGCTTGAATGTGAAGGTTCTACTCACTGTTTTTTTTTTGACACCAATGGTATAGTGTACTATGAGTTCTTTCCACTAGGTCGTACGGTTAACAAAGAGTACTACCTAGAAGTTTTAGGCCATTTACATGAAGCAATCCGAAGAAAACGTCCGAATTTGTGACGAGACAACTCCTGACGATTGCACCACGAAAACATCCTGCGACTTTCTTCTATTCCCAAAGATAAAAAAAAACCATGAAAGGACGATGTTTTGCCGATAGTCACGAGATCAAGACAAAATCGCTAAAGCAATTAAATGCCATATCGACAATTGAATTTCAAACTTGCTTCGAAGTGTTGATAAACGCTTGAAGAAGTATATTATGTTCAATGAGGATTAATGTTTTGTTTGAGAAAAATGATAATTCCTCGTATTTTTTTATCAAATCTCGTATAGTATAATAATATGTAAAGAACTTATTAATGCGAGGAAGTTCAATTTCTTACTTAATATAAAATATTGATTTGAATTAAACAAAATCTATTTATGCAAAATGAAAATTTTACCTCACCTCCCGACGATCCACCAGCAGTCCTCAACGTATTATGTGGATTCTTGGTAACGCCCAACAATTTGGAATACGTTTCTATAGTAAGACAATATTCCGGAGTACTACTAACTAGTAACAAAATAGCTCCAGCATCTCGTATCTTGCTCACAGCCTCACCATCAGTTGTACATTTGACATGCTGTCGAAACTTTACTGCCAAAGCGGAACTTAAACCTATTAAATTTTAAACAGGCGTAACATCATGAACAGAGGTGGGAGATAGATAATGATAAAAGATCTACTCAATTCTGTGGCAGCTTGGAAGAATGTGAGAATTGAATTAAACAAGAAACTTGATCTTGGATAATTACTAATAATGTTACTTCTACTAGCGCTGTCTTAAGTTACTTCTACTAGAGCTGGCTTAAGTTACCAATATGCTCTCCTTATTCTTGATTTTAACTTTTAATAAATATTACTTAAAATAAAAAATATATTATTTGAATTTTACACTAACTCAAGTAGGTCCAAATAAATGCGGGGTAGTAACTTTAACGCTTAAAAAATAACTCCTTATTTCATAAAATTTTTTTTAAGCAGGTAATCATCGAAAATTGCCAATCATATATGAGAGACCACAAATGTAGAAAAAATTTATTTCGATGAACATTTTGGGCGGATGGCCATTTCTGCTATTAAGGTATATTAAGCTTCATCAGCACCCACCTTTTTACAGAACA
>WYDF02142494.1:0-22801 GCA_009867245.2 Adranes taylori
ATTTTGCAGACGGGGTATTGCATACTGAGTCTCGTTCTCGAGAACTCAAGAATACATTATTTGTCTATATTTGCAAGGTATTTGATATGAATTGAAGGGAGCGACAAAACATCGCCTTCTTAGTTTATTATCAAATTTGCAACCAGATACTGACTGTTTTTATATCGAGCACCTTGCGAAGTGAGAAAATTAATATTTAAAGAATAAAACACTTGATTTATTTAATATCAAAATTTATTTTCTATAATTTTTAAAATATAAATGTACAATGTATATACACTATGCAGTAATCGATCTTGCTATTAATAGGGTTAGAGTTAGAACCACCAGCATTTCGTATACCCTCTTTTCATCTTAGATTCCACCAATTTTACAATTTGGTAGATTCCACCAAATTGTAAATTTGGTAACCAATCAATGCAGTCAACGATTCTGCTACTGAATCTATACAATTCGTATAGAACTGTTCCAATTTCAGTTCCGTGGGCGCAATCAGTTGAAGATTTAGTATCAGCGTCATTTCTCTCAGCGCTTGGAAAGTACTGTTATGTAATTTGAGCAAAACTCTTCGTATTTCAATTTCTACTGCTGTACGAAAGCCTGCTTTAGAGAAATGGATATTGCACCCATCCAAAACAGATTTTAGTGCCTTCACGCAGTTTGGACACTTGTAATAACTTTCTTTATTTGACGTCGATGAAATACACTCTTCAATTTCATTTTATCTTGACAGAAATAAAATAATTCTGGTTATATAAATGAAATATTTAGTTTACTCCTTTTTACCAATGACGACAGTGATTATTACCGTTGGTATGAAGCAGCGAACAATACATAGACCAGTAGAGACTTTAATCGATTTCGTTTCGTTTAAATAACATCATAGTTCGCCCAAAAGTATTGTTTCATTTTGTATATTTTCCTCGCGTTGTAGAATTGGTTTGTTAGACCAGATGTTTTCAAGGGTTTAAAAGATGATAATATTCCTATGGAATCTTGGCATGTTTGTCAAATATAAAGTTTCCTTCTACACACGATTCTTTCTATAAAGTTTCCGCGATTTGTCTATTCCGATTTCAACTGGAATGAAATCAGTGTTCATAGTTCGGAAGTTCATCTACGACTGAAGTCGATTTCTTTTTCCCCCGCATCGCGTTTTGGTTTTCGCTAAGGAGTGAATGAAGATCTGGAAATCACGACGAGACGGCTGATTATATTTCATAGAATATTCCGTGTTACAGTCACAGAATATTCTGATTTCAACTGAAATCGATTTCTTTCAAAGACCGCTATGGAACCTGATTATTTCTGCTTTTTCCGAATTACCGTTTAGAGTTTACGTTCACGGAATCTTGTGATCTCAACTGGAATGAAATCGGTGTTTATTGTTTAGAAGTTCATCTTCTAATTAAATCTATTTCTTTTTCCGTCGCATCACGTTTTACTTTTTGTGTTGGTTTCAGACTTTTAATTTTCTATTGGGTTCGGACTTTTACTTTTCGCTAAAACCAATTGTTTTACTATTATTAGCTAAAATTTTCTATCTCTCTCTAACACATGTATTAATACCCTGCTTATCTTGTGTCATATCCATTCGTAGTTTTGTCACGCAAACGAGTACATCGAATATTATGAAATTTTTAAACGTATTCTACGAAAAAAATTCAAACTACTGTTACGAACGAGATGCACGCATGTAAAGATTGTTCGAAAACTTTCAAAATTCTTCAACATCTCCTCCGCTATGAGGAGACAAGTTGTCTTGTCTCCATACTCCATACTCGATACTCCATACATTTAAAATCGATGGAGTATTCCAGAAAGCAATTGAATCTGATTGGTTATGGTTTGTACTCGATGAAATCGGCTTGTAAGGATCGAATCGCTACATATCAAATTGAAGTTCCACCATCATCGCCTATTGATATTGATCGCGTTTTGGCTTCGATGAAGGAAACTGTTATTGGTTTATGGAAGAATCATGTGAATGATGGTGGATTACAAACAAATATTGAATTTTTCGGTATGTATACGAAGCCTGATGTTACTGAGTCATTACACGATTTTGCACCAGAATTGCGCTCTTTCAATACCAAGATTGAAATGGTCGTTCCCGATACGAATTTGAACGAAGTTTATGCTAAGTTATGGGCTATAATTAAAAGAAAGGCCTTAGTTGGCGTTAGTATAGATGTTAATATAAACACGTACCAACCGATTGCTGGATCTTCACATCTAGATTTCCCACAACCTATTCAAAACAAGGCAGCTACAATAAACATTAGGAGTGAAGACGACGAAGCTTGTTTGGAAAGCCAATCGTTGCTGCGTTATATCCTACAATAACTCAACAAAGATATGAAACGTCAAGTTATCTGCATTATTTGTTACTATTGAAGTTGTATAAAATATTGTTTCCGATGAAATTGCGCGATATTAAAAATTTGAGGAATTGAACGAGATTAGTGTAAATGTTTATGGTTTGCAAGAAGTCTCGGAAAAAAGAAAAAGGAATATAATATAGTTGGTCCTCTCCATTACAGTTGTCTCAAATGTGAACGACACGTTAATTTACTTTTATGAGAAGATGGGTCTCAATCCCATTATAGTTTAATTACCAACATGTCTCCGTTAGTAAGCAAACAAAGTTCAGCCCATCAACATGCAAAATATATTTGTTATTGTTGCTTAGTTTTCTTCACTTCACAGGAAAAGCTAAGTTATCATGAGAAATTCGATTACAATCATATTAAATGTATTTTACATACTCCAGATTTCATCAAATTACATTATCGGTTTGAACGCCCACGGAACATATTTGAGTTCTAAGACCATAAGATCAAGATAAACGTCCCTTTCGTTGTATATGCTGATTTCGAGGCAATACAAGAATCAATTTCGACCTGTACCCCTTCTTCGTCTTCTTCTCATACTTTTAATACTCAAAAACTTGTCGCCTGCTCTTTCGCATATTTAATTAAATGTAATTATAATGATTCCCTTACCTCCTGTCTTCATTGTATACTTAACAAAAGATGCAATTAATCAATTCAAAGAACATATACTGCAATTATTCCAATGAATCCTTTAACCCCTTCCCAACAAATTGAATATTATTCAACAAACATTTGTCATATCTGCGAGAGAGAAATTAAAGCCGGTGATAAAGTTCAATATCATAATCATCTGACTATGTTGGTCCGGGCTGTTCTAATTCCAATCTAAACTATAAAATTCCAAAATTCTTGCCAACCTTTTTCCATAATCTGAGTGTATACGATGCACATTTATTCATAAAAGATTTTGCTGAAGCCGGCAAAGAAATTGAAGTATTGGCTCAAACGAAAGAACGTTATATTGCATTCTCGAAAAAAATAGATGTAGGTACATATAAAAATAGAAATAGATACGAGGAACCCATTTATACAAACTCCGATTTCTCCATTCAATTCGTTTAATGAATAGTTCACTAGAGAAGCTTGCATCCAATCTGAAGTCTGACCAATTCGCAGAAGTACGCAGATCGTATCCAAATGAAGAGCAGTTTAAGTTAATTACACGAAAAGGCATACTCCACTATGAATATTTAGATTCCTTTGAGAAATTTGCTGATATTAGTTTACCGAAGAAACGATTATTTTATAATAATTAAAATCAAACGGATATGAGACATAGACTATTCACATGTTCAAACAGTACGGAATAAATTTAATTGTGCAAATTTAGGCGATTACATGCACTTTTATTTAAAAACAGATGTGTTCCTCTTGTCTGATGTATTTAAAACTTTTGAAATGTTTGTTATAAAGCTTATGGATTGGATATTATACCGCACAATACTATACTGCTCCAGGTCTATCGTTTTCCGCCGGCTTAAAAACAACAAAAATTAAAATTGAATTATTTATTGATATTGAAAAATTACATTTCATTAAGAACTCTACTCGTGGTGGAACATCGACTTGTATGCTCCGTCATGCTAGAGCCAATAATCTATACATGACGAAAGATAATGAATATAATTATGATGCTTCGAAACCAACATCGTATGTTGGTTATTGGAATGCGAATAATTTATATGGTGGGCTCTATCTCAACCTTTACCTTACTGCGACTTGGCATTTTCATCGCAAGCTGAAATTGAAAAATTAGATATAATGAAGGTTCCTCCGGACTCTCCAGTTGGATACATCTTGGAAATTGATGATACATATCCGAAAGAGATCCACGATGAACATAACGATTTACCGTTCATAGCCGAGTCAATGATCTCTCCTACATCTAAGTTCAATCAGAAAAAACTTGTACCAAATCTTCAGGATAAAGATAAATTATCGGGTAGTGCAGTAAGCAATTGAGCCTGGCTTGAAAATGATTAAAATTCATAGAGTTTTAAGATTGGAACAATCCAGATGGCTCGAACATTATATTTCATTAAATACCATGATGCGTCAAAAAGTTTTGAATAGCTCATGAACAATGCGATATTTGACAAATTTAATGAGAATGTAGAGAAAAGAAAGGACATTAAACTTGTGAAGCAAAATTGAATTTTCGTGATATGACAATATTTTCTAAAGATCTTGTTGCTATTCATTTGCCCCCTGTCAAGTGCTTTTATGATAATCCCATTTACGTCGGTTTTGCTGTCTTCGAAGTATCAAAATGGTTAATGTGGTTAATGGTTAATCTCTATACGTTCATTAAACCAACTTATGGTTCTAATGCTTGACTCTGTTATATGGACACAGATTCGTTTACACTCCATATTCAGACCGATAATTTATATAATGATATGAAGTTGAACATTGATTGTTTTGATACTTCTAATTTTTCCCTGTCTAATCCTTACCAAATTCCACTCCAAAATAAGGCAGTTCCTGGTCTCTTGAAAGATGAATATGCAGGAACTATAATATATGAATTTCTGGGATTGCGATCTAAGATAGCCGAGACTTCGATAACAAAAAAGTGAAAGGAATTAAAAAGAATGTCGTCCAAAATAATATTTCTTCTGATGATTTTGGGATTTGTCTATTTGAAAAAACATTGCTTCATCGTTCCCAGTTAACTTTTCACTCTATAGGTCAGTCTATAGGATTTATTCACTCAAACATAAAATAAACTTTCCTTGAACCCAAATGATTATAAGAGATACATTTGTGATGATGGGATCTCGACTTTCGCTTGGAGCTATTATAATATTCCTTCATCTATTTTTTCCGAGACCGTAATTGATGAAATGGAAATATAAGAAAAAGAAGAAGTTAAGATTTTATTACTATTTCATTGAATAAATAAATTTTAAATACATATTGTATATGTTGTAGAATAAATACGAGTAATTATATTTTATTGTTTTATTTATTTGACTATCCTTTGATCTTCATTTGACTAAAATAAGTTCATAAAATATCTGAAAACAATATAATTGTCTTTTTTTGTTTTTTCCTACAGCTTAAGTACGCCCCTGTACATTTATTTTAAACCTATTTACAAATCTAGTGACTTTTTGTCGCGCCGCGTCTTGTCATAATTCAAATGTTCCCCCACCCCAAATTCAGAGCCGGGTGATGGTTTGGCGCTGCTTTCTGCCACATTGTTTTTTCTTTCGGATGACATCTATTCTCAATTTACATAAGCTCAAATAATTCACATCATCTCGCGATGAAAAATTTCAAATTCCACACTAAAATATCCAGTGATAAATCTAGTAATTTTTTTCTCCCAAATTTTTTTGATAACCGGAAACATTCAGTCGTCCGCCATACTGCTTTTCAAATCACAGATGTCAAATTGAATGATATGTCAAATCTAGTTTAATAAATCTAGTTACATTTTAAAAATGTAGTTAGAAAATATACATTTGAGGCACGGGGGTGACTCTCGTTAAAATTTTAAATATCCCGCTAAATTCAGCTCTGACGTCATCAGCCATATTGTTTCTTCAAATTAGAGCTATTCTTACATAAGCTCAAATAAAATAGAATTTTCTCAAATTCTACGATATCCGGCGACAATTTCAAATTTCGCGCTAATAATCTAGTGACACATCGAGTAATTTTGCTAATCGGAAATGTTCTGTTCTCTACCATATTAAATATTCAAATACCCGCTGTCAAATTCAATGATCTGCACAATTACGCGCCAAAAAATCTGGTGGTAAACCTAGTAATTTTTTTCCCGCAATTTTTTTTGTCAACCGGAAGCGTCTTGCCGTCTGCCATTGCTTTTTCAAATGACAGCTCTTAAAATCAATATCCGTTCGAAAATACCGAAAAAATACCGTTCCACGACACGGTTATCAATATAGAGAGATTTTGGAACTCCTCACTGAGTGTGGGAGGGTGTTTAGAATCGGTCATCGCCATTTAATTCTCTTATTATTTTTATTAGCTAAATGTTTCTTGCCCGTTGTATTATTTATTTTCGTAGCAGATGAAAATTGTGTTGCATCCGTATCAAAATTTAAGTATTAAAAATAAATCTTAATTAGTACTTGATTTGTGATTTAGAAAACTTCGTAAATCCAGGATAATCGCATCTAAAATAAATGATTTTGTTGTTAATTGAGTACTGTAAAGCCGATATTGTTTCATTATGATTACATTTAATTAATTCTTCGGTTGTACTTGCTTTTTTAATACTACATCTTAGTCAGGAAATCATTGTAACATTTTAATTTATCTAATATCAAATATGTAGAATTTGTTAGACCCCACAAATCGCTTTGTTTTATTAATTTTCACTGCTCCCTAAAATAAATTATCGATTAAGACTCCACCATCTACCGGAAGAATTGCGTGTATTTTAACTGAAAGCAGAGTTTATGTACCTAGTTGAAGCTGAATTCCATGTCATAATTTCAACCTGACAATAATAGTAACAGATGCAATTATGTTTTTGCTGATAAATCGTTTTTGTTGTTTCGAAATAATATTTTACAAATAGTACAAATACGAAAACAATTCAGCTATATGAGATAATGCGTTTATATCATTACTTATTAGTATGCATTATTGTAATTTTAATGTTGACAGTACAATAATATAAAATATATATGTATCATAAATTCATAATCAAAGCTTGCAGATAGGAATAGAAATAATCTGACTAGACTTTTAATTAATTACCGTTAAATGTAAAAACCACAAAACAAAAGCGACGAATTGAATTTGATATTTCATTTCATTATTATTAATACGTTTTTCTTTAATATTGTTATCTATTCTATAACATAAATCTATATTGGTTATAATTAATTACCATAACGTGTATTTGTTCGTTGTTCTTGTGCTGTATTTTCTTGAGATGTTGAAGGTTCCACTTAAATACAGTACATAATGCTTGCACTTTAATATATTTTTATTTTATTGTTTAATAATAGATGCTTCCAAATCTCGGATCGCTTATCTTTTGATATGATCCAATCAATGCTTTCGTTCTTATTGTCATTGTCATCCATATTGTTATCAAAAATTAATTTTATTAAACTAAAATCTAATAGTACTTGAAAGTTATTTTAAAACTTACTTTCGTATCTGTCAATAATTGTAATCAAAATATCGATAAAGGATTCCTTTTACATAACACACAGTAGAGAGAAACCAATTTAAACTGAATTTCGGTTGTTTCAACCCAGTAATTTTTTTTCTCCGATGCGACAAAATACGAAAAAAAAAGCGACAGTAAGAAAAATTAAATATGAGTAAAAACGGTAATGTACAGCTTTGTATTTAACTTCAAAATGTATAAGGGTGGATTTATACTATCATTTCTTTCAACAGGAATTAACTAAAAATTATAAATGAATTATAAATTAAAAAGCTCTTTTTAGTATTTTTCTGAAAATTAATATGAGAAGCGATTAATCTACAGCTTTATGAATTAATCGATTAATTCAAAATAGTTTTGACTGAGATTAATCGAACCATGCTCTAGCTTGATACTACAGCGGTGATAAAAGTACATTTTCCTTTCATCTATTTAAAAAAATATTTAAACAATTACTATTCTGCAAATTTTGCTAATTGCAAGACCCTGTTGTATATCACACGTTTAATAAATATTAAACACCTACAGCTGATAAAATTTGAAATTATATAGAAGCGCAATTCCAGGGAGATTTCTCCAGGTAACAATTTACATTGTTTCGTTTATACCTCTGATTTCTCTTCCAACCCACTTTGCCCGCCATTTTCCTACGCCAACAACTGATTCCACATCATCAATTCTGTTACTAATAATTTTGTATATATATATATACAATATCATTGATCTGTGCATGCATACTCTATGTAAGCTAGTAAAGCTACCTATATGGTTCAAATACAAATTTCAATGACGTTCTATCTACAGACAAATCTACTGAATTTACTGTTTATGAAATAACACTGTTGCCAATTAACCTTTCAAGAATTCTTAAACAGTTAATAAAAAGCAAAAATATAATCAAAGTACTTAATAATTTGCACCTAACACGTTATGGAATAAAATATTAATAGTAAATAAAAATTACCTTATTTGATTATTTGTTTTCTGATAAAAGTAGCCACATGCATAACTGTGTCCAACGCCGGCAGAAAATTTTCATATTTGCTTGGATGTTATGGAGAAACCCTATTCTAGGCATTAGCATTGCGACTGAATGATCCTCAACTAACTAGCAACGACTGAATGAATACTCTAAGCTAATCCCGACGTGAACGAAATACGATCACAACAGTTCTAAAACATTTTGCTACACCACATGGTTTGGACCTGACATAAGAGTTAGATGGACTACCAAGAAATAAAGAAATATAACTTTATTGGCAACAGCTTAATACAATCAACTTAGTTCAACTTATACTAACAACAATAAAACAATAACCAAATTTAATACTTTCCTCGAGGCAGAATGAAAGGCTTTACCACCCTATCTGTTTCATCTTAATTTCTTGTTTCTCCTATCCCCATGCACCCCCACCCCCACAGAACTTCCTACATCATTGTCCCTTTCAATCTCCCCATACTCTAAATCCCACTCTTCCCAACTATCCTGCATCATCCTCTCATTGTTACCTCTTCTGCGTTTCGTTCTTCATTATTTTACTTATTTATGTATTTATTCTTTACAGTACATCTAGTCTTTTGCCTTCCTTTCCATAACTCACCATCTAGTTTTCCCCAACACTCCCACAATCCATTCACATGCTTTTATCAATTTTTCTTCTTCTCTTCCACATATTCTACACACTGTTTCTTGGATCATGCATTCAGTACTTATTTTCAGCCTCCTAATTCCCACATCTGAACTTTGCAATAATTTGTTTATCCTCCATACTGAATCCTGATACTAAATACTTTACCATTCCGTTCTCATCCCTAATCCACATGTACTTACTATTATACCTACTTTTACCTATTCTTCCATTCCTGTCTTGCCTTTCCACATCCATCATCCTTTCAGTGGCTTCATTCACTGCTTCATCAATCATTCTGTCAAAGCATTCTATCTGTTCTGTCTGTCATTCTGTCTATCCTTCGACCATCCAATCCTCCTATTCGTATTTATTCTACAGCCAATGCATTCATTTTCCTTATATCTCTTCCTCCAATCTTCATTTCTTCCATGTGTACTTCCTTTACCAACATACTCCCTATATCCTTCAGTACCTTGCCCTCAACATTTACCATTCTTTTCACTCCGTTCATTCAGCATTTATATTTCCCTAACTGCTGCATAACTATCTCATTTAGAATATTTTTATCTATTCCCTGCATCTTTTCCAATCAACCAACCTGCACCCTCTCCATCACCTCGCTTTCTTCTACAGCCCACATCTCTGCTCCATACATCATAATTCTATTAATAGGGCTTATGCTGCCCAACTGCAGGCTTATACAGGTACTTTCTACTTTGATTCTTCGATCGGTGTTTAATCCAGATTGAAATTTAGGCCACACCTTTGCTAATTTTATTAAATCGCGCCACTCCTCGAACTAACTTATTCGGGATATTATAGCACTAAGACGTATTTGACAATTTTTTGACTGTTTCCGAGTTTCTTTCTTATGTCAGTTGTTTGTAAACATCTAGAACTTACAGAACTTTGTAAGAAGTCTTTCAAGCATTACCGTGACTTGCTATTTTCTGAAATTTGTTCAAATTTGCAGATTACAAATTGGTGGAGAATAAAGAGAAAAATACTTCATGAAAAGAGGGTAGCAGTGTGAAGCCGTAGAAAATCCAAGAACAGCCCTGCAAATCCAGCCCTGCCATTTTGAATGATGATCTCTATAATTAGACTAATATACTAAATATGCTTACAAAAAAAAAGATCTGCGAATCAAATACGTATCAAAAAGGGGAAATTAGTTCTCTGAAACATTTTCCCATTTAACGTTCGTAGTAATGTAAAACCACGGGAGATCAGACTTTTTAGTGCTCAGTGTTTCCCGGCGCATTCATCATTCTGATTACTTATAAGATAGAATCTATTAAAATATTGGGAATGCTTTGGGTCAATATTCGGGCACCTCTTCTTATACTTTGCATATCTTCGTAAACAAACATTTTTGAGATTATTCTTAATATTATTGCACTAGATGGCATTCCAAATGTAACTAGATAAAAGTAACTAGATTTAGAAATAAAGGTGGGTACAAAATTACATTAAATAAAAAAAATATGTCCCTACCTCTGTTTGGTCCCATACACGTGCTTGATTTTGAAGGAGAGTATATATTTAAAATGTAATTTTTTCTTGTTCGATGGGGGCATTGGATGTTTTTAATAAAAGTATAATTTAGAGCAAACTTTCATTAAATACATATATTAACTTCGTCGGGCCACAAAATAGAAGAGTTATGATATAATGTATAGACATTTGTATGATGTCGTTCTTGATTGATGAATTGTGAATTATGTAGGGCAGGTGGTATTATCGTCAGTGGTTATCTAGGTGATTTCATATCGTATTTGGTTTATCTGATAAGGTGGGTCAGTTTATTTTATGATGCATAGTTTTTGACTCATAGGATGAGCGGAGCGAAAGTGTAGAAGTCTGCCTGATGCTATCTGTTTTGTGCTCCATTCGATTGTCAATGGAGTCATAAACTATGCATCCTAAAATCACTTATCCACAAAATTGCGCTAATAAGCGACGAAACATTGTGAAAGAAAAACATACAACCAGGCACAAGCCTCTTCCTACAAAACTGATACCACTTAAATAACATCAATAAAGTACGTAAGCTCCACACTATTAAAACAGTCAATGAAAAACATAACAGCCAAATCGTAGATACGAATATAACAAATCAAAAGAAACGTTATTTCAAAATACCATACATCAAACGCATATCCCATAAAATTAAACACACTAGAAATTGAGAAACACAAAAATTTGCATCTACAATGACAATAAAATAAGCAGAATCTTTTCACAAACAAAAAGCAAAAACAGCAAACAACAAAACAAATTAACTCCCAACTCTGCTCAGTAATATACGGTAGGCAGACCAAACAATATCTCAACAACAGAATCTCAAACCACAAAAATAACTGTAAAGAAAACCCTAAAACCGCGTACTAATTTTTAATAACGTACTTATTTGTACTAGTTGAAGCTAGTGATGTCGTTTTTTTTTATCGCGGTATATGTTTGGTACGTGATCTAACGTAATGTCATTTGAAAAGAACTTGTTTCTATTAGAACATACAATAAAACGGGTTATTTGTTATAAACTTGTTTTTTCCGCCATCTAATTTTCTATAGTACAAAACTAACTTAGTACCCTTTTTTATTTATTACTAGGCTAGATCTAAACTAACTTAGTAACAAATAAAAAAGGGTTTCTACTTCAAAACGCGCTAGCATAGCAGCGACATTCAATGAAAGCAGCGAGAGCATATTTGCTTAAACACAGAGACGCACATATTTTTCCACACAGCGTTATACAATAGTCAAACGTACTGAGTACTTAATACGTGTGCGTATGCATATGTACTAAGCAACACATCGCACTGAGAAGAACAGTATTCAAAAATATGCAGTGAATCGCGAGGTCAATTGTGGCTCATTGTTCACTACGCATCGTAACCAGAGGTATTTCCAGTAGAACATATGTATGAACGATAATCGAAAATATTGATAAATACTTTTGATTTTTGTTCAGAACAGCTTATCGCGACGAATCGAATCAGTAATGATTTTATACCTTTTTCTGACAGAGCGGGGCACATTAAAGATGCAAGGATCGGAATTGCTCTGCGTTGTCAAGTTGAGAGTTGATGAATGATAATCTTTTTGATTTATCAGAGGTAAAGTCTCTTCTAGGTATTTTTGTAATATTTTAGCTTTCCATAAATTTGAAAATTAGTTGCATTCAAGAGAAAAATATTGAACATTTGGAAATGATGTATATATAAACAATACTTAGTTGTAGGTATAGTGACACATAAAAAATATATTTATTATTTAATTAGTAAATATTATTTTTAATTAAATTAAAAATACGAAACAAAATTATTTTTGATATAATAAATAGTTTGATACAAAAACTTAAACAGTATTCCCAAAAATAGATTAATAAAATATATATAAATGTTAGTTATATAAACATAATAAATGAAAATTCATTTATCTCTTTCTATGTAGTTATGATTTTTTTAAATTCTAAAATTAATTTTTTTGAAGAAATTTTAATTGTGCAGACACATTTTGAATAAAAAGTGGAAAAAATTTATAGTCTTCACGAACTTAATGTTATTTATTACAAAATGTTAGTCTTAAAAATATTACATGCTAGAAACATTACTTCAAAATGATGATTTCTTAATAATTGATTTATATTAAAAAAATCATTTTAATTAAATTAATTAAAAGTAACAACGATGCACATTACAAAATATTACACAGTGCACCAATAATAATTAAAAATTATTAAACACTTGATTTTAAGTTCTTCTTCCTTATCACTATAAGGAATAGATTTATTGAGTTTTAAACGGCACGAAACTGGTACTTTATCACGGTATCTTTACGCAACGACACGGTTCATCGCGTTCCTAGCATGGAACCAGACTTCCCATCAGTAGTTGAAGCACAACCGCCTTCACTTTTTTTGGTAATATTCGTTCTGATACCATTATTCCTAGATATTTCATTTTTCACTGATGAGCTGCGCTATGCGCTCACCTTTCTTAAATCTCAAATTGTCGATCGGAATGGTTAATTACAACCACTTTTACGAGGCCACCGTAATCCTCATCCACTACACCTCCACCGACATCAATAGAATGTTTTGCATCTAATCTAGACCATGCAGCAATCCTACCATAGCAATCTTGTGGAAATTAAATCTTAATACCAGAATGGACTATTTCGTTCAATAGATAAGCATTTGTCATAACTTTAGTGAATCGCAGAAGCTTAACTGAAATATTGCTTTCATCGGGCATTTTTTTAATAAATAAAAGAAACTGATTAGACACTTAGTTCTGTACCTGTTTTCAGATCGCTTATTAGTACTATCAAAATATTGCCATACAGATTTTTACATTCATCCTACTACTTAGATGACTAGATGACATTCAATCATCTGTTATAATGCTTTTTGAAAAACTACAAAAAGTTTGGTTAAGTTATTATTAAACGGAGTTCTGTTATGAGAGGAAAGTTATAATATAATTTTTAAATTGAGTATAAGCAACCAACAGCCTATTCTAGGTATATAAGGTTTGGAGGAAGAATGATGTAACATAGCATGTTACTTCAAATTAATTAAATGAATAAATTGCGTTACCAAAGTACTTCAAAAACCAACGAATAAAATAACACATAAATATAATTGAAATGTATGATTGCGCTTACGTCTCACGCCTCACGCATTGAATAAAGATGCCATATTAATACCCGAGAGTTTTATATGATTTTTGTTACATTAGCAATGGCTAATGCCTGCAGGAAACGTGTGTAGCGTTTCCGTATATAAGACATGCTAAGACATGATAAAACATGCCGTGTTAAAAATTGCCTCCGTTAATAATTGATATACTCATTGGCATATCGTCGTTAATGCATAAAGTAGACTCCTGTTGCTGTACTGTAATGAGTGGAAATCGCGTCGGGAAAGTAATGATATGTGGTTAACTACACACTGACCAGTATAGCGAAGCCGAAGTGGTATGACGGCTCACCTCTATGAATAGCGAAAATTTATGAACATATATTAAAATTGCCAAAAGTGTTCCAAAGTGCAATGTCCTTTTTTAGCACTGATGATGAGCTACTTGAAGGCTTGATACGTTTGCTGATTTGTTGTTTTTTTCAATAAAACCTGATGTCCAACTACCGATGATTTTCATTTGATAGATATAACGTTTAGTTTTGAGAATTTTGAGAATTAATTTGAATCAGAAGCATAGCGCAATGGTAGGACGCCGAACTCATAATTCAGTGTAGTGATATATTGCGTTTATAATGAAATGAGTGGGTGCTGACGACAGCTACTACCAGGCCAGAAACACGTGCCCACCCTGTCTCAATTTTTAAAATGATTCTTAAACTTTCTAATCATCAATATGCAGTTTTTTAAAATAATAATGCACCTATATATTTAAACTTTGATCTAACTGTTAGAAGTAAATACTGCTTATATTCTTTATATAAATAAAGTACCTACCAATTACGACCATTTTCGCACGACGAGAAATCACATGTCATCACATGTGCACACAAACAAACAAATCAAAAAAATTTAATGCTCTTTCGGAATGATGGTTTTTTTTTTGGGCGCTCGCAGTAAAACATGTTAGTTCAACTTACTTATACATTTAAATAAAATCGACAACATTGCAAATGCTTTAGTTAGAATAACTGAAGATAGTAATGATATTCGTGTATCATAATAATAGTAGCTGTAATAGTCTTTGAAGCGAGGAGCCAAACACTTTATGCCTCTGGAGTTAGAGATAAGATTTGAACGATGGCCGCCGATTAGACGTTGTTAAATTCGACTATAGCACTAGTGCAGTCGGCATGAAATGGATTGTGAGGTTGGAGAAGTAGTGGATAAGAGATGGGCATTTCGCTTAAATTACTTGAACGTGATATAGGCACCATTATATCATAAAATAATAAGTATAGATAGGAGAATTATAAGTTAGCGTGTTAAGAAGACCGTAAATAAATATATATAATTAGGAAACATCGTTACTTGCAATATTATTATAAATTATTTCAATAAGTTTCAACGTTTTATAACAATGTTATGAAATTTTAGGGCATTGCAAAATTAGTAATTACATTGTATTTATTGCATTAATCTCTCAAAAAGTCGTACTGCATTAATTTATAAAAGCTCTCGCTTAATATCTTCCACAACATTCTGTTCTTTAAGTGCCAACGTACTCCACGTACGTTGGAAACCAGTAACTGCAACCTTCTGAAGAAGCGCATACTTATTGTTACGTATCACATGACCGAAGTACTCCAACTTCCATCGCTTTATTCTATTTTTTACTTTTGTCTGTTTCTATATTTCAGCCAACAACTCTACACGAGTTGCACGGATTTCCTAATATTCTCGTAAGCACCCATGCTTTCATTGCATACAAAACTATGCTGAAGACATCTTTCTTTCTTGCTTTCTTCTAGCCGTTTTATATCCTTTGGATATAGGCCTCTCTCATATTTTTCCAGTTTTCCCTGCTCTGTGCCACTTGGTACCAGTTTAGTCCGGCTGTTTTTTGGATGTCATCATGCCATTTTTGTTGTGGTCTGCCGGTGGCTCTTTTCTCCCCCCAAAGTCTCCACCTTGTTGTTTTTCCGCTCCAATTGGTGGTATTTCGGGCAAGATATCCGCATTGCTGATTTAGTCGCATTGCTGAAGACATAACGAAGCAATATTAGGCGGAGTGTTATTAATAGGTCACAAGAGGTGAACATTTTTATAAACGCTGTTCTGCTCAATTCTATTCTGCATCTCATTTCTTGACTGTTTCACCAGACTCGTACAAATAACACCCATAGTGTTTGGAATGCTGTACTCTATAGACGACATAATTGTCAATTGTTAATGCTTGCCTAATACTATTTGGCACTTTACTGAAGATCAGTTATTTTGTTTTCTTTACGTTCAGATTTAGTCACATTGCTGAACTATGTAACACCCTTCATCTAATTACCTTTGCAAATCATTGACGCTGGTAGCTATTAATATAGGATCATCCCCATATCTGTTATTATTGATAAGCATTACACCAGCGTCAAGTTCGTTTAACATCTCACCCATAATAAACCCTCTGAATATAAATTAAGCAATAATGGCGATAGGCAAAAGCCCTGTCGTTGATGCTTCAAAATATTTATGTTCTATCTTGCATATAGTCATCGACGCGCATTATAGATAATTAATTTTTAGACCATTATTTCTGGACTAAGATTTTGTATCTAGGCCAAAACCTAGTAAAATTTTAAACAGGTTTTCATGCTGTACCATGTCGAACGTCATTTCGAAGTCAATAAAACATACAAACACGACAACATTCATATGGCGACAAGGTTGTATCAGCATTGAGTATTATAAAGCGCTTTATGAGTACCATAACCACGAAAACCATAATCACCAACCCACTTTTTCCTCGCATTTAATATATATTCTTGCATGAATAATTTTCTGGAAGAGCTTCAAAACGTGGCTCCTTATACTTATTATTTGCTGATCGATGCAGATTTTAGCCCTAGGTTTCTTTGGAAGCGTAACAAATATTATTTTATCAGTGAATTGCATTAAAAGAAAAATCGCAGGAAAATAATCTAAAAAAGACCCACATTTATGCCTCAACAATTAATATTCTGATGATCTCTAAACAAAAAATGTCTAAACGGCAAAATCTAAACATAGAAAAAAAAAACAAAATTAAAAACAAACAACCAATAATTTCATCTTAAGCTGTGTCCAGTTCTCAAAAAAAAAAACATTGACGACTCAGTTAATTTATTCTTAATTTGTACAAAATTCTCCGGTTATAGCAAAGCACAGAACTAAATTTTGAACACAGAAACACTTACAGCACTTAACATACTATAACTTTCGTCTATACTTCGTCGTTATAGACGATCACTTTGAAGAGGTGTTTTATGCCGAGGCGGCTCGTGGATCTCGCGGAATCTTTCCAGTAATTCCTCCGATGATGATTCTCGCGCCATTCATATAATATGATCTCTTCCAAATTGAGTGTAAGGACAAAATGTATATTTCGGGAGAATGAATGATTCTAATTAAAATTATTTAAATAATGTTAGAGCTTCAGGGAATTTTAGTTTTCAAATAGTATAGGCGTAGCTATCAATTAAATAAAACTCCACTTTAATATTTATTTATGGGGTAAGAAAGATCAAACCTTGCAATTTCAGTTTGCTGAATAGAAGATTATTGCCTATTTGAAACTGTGAAGTAGCTTTAGAGAAGTAAGTCCGGTCCCTGACTTTAGGAATTAAATCACTGCGTAACGAAAATAATAATAAACACCAACAGAAATGAAACTAGCAATCAGTATAAAAATTCAATTATCATTCAACAAATTATTAATACATTCGTGAAATAATTATTTAATCTTATCAATTCTTGTAAATAAACGCACAGTAAATGTTTCAATTAAATTTAGTTTCACTTGATAATTATTTAAAACGTTCAGTTACGTATTGATTTAGTAACAGAAACACATGCATTTATTCTAAGCATAATTACATCACAAACAAAGATCTATTGTGCAATAACCAAATCAAATTAAACTTGTTATTCCTAATATTTAAATGAATTTATTGTCTATTCTTTTACATTACTAAATTAAATGAATAAATTATTAATTACTAATTCGTAGCGAACATTTCTCTACTCTGAATAATAAATATAAATTGACTTACATAGTTTCAAACTTAACTGACTCTACTGGTCGCATAATTTCCAGCGAGATTATAAAAACGGCTGACCTGAATTATATAGAACTTAGATAGTAAAACTGGAAATAAAATAACCTATAAAGTGAGTTCAGTCTTATGTAACCAGTAAAGGCTCAACGGGTGCAAAGTTCTCTTAGCAGCGAAACGTCGATTTGTCGATACGTCGCTGCTGATGAAACGTGAGTCTATTCCTACACGCTCGAGACAAAGGAACAGTCAAAGCAGTGGAGAAAAAGCGAAGAAGCGGTAAAGGCCCACGGAAGTAAACAAAGGCAAACCTATCGGCCGATAAGGTGATGGTGGCTATGTTTTGGAATGCGAAAGGCATTATTTTTATTGATTACTTGGAAAAGGGGAAAATGGTAAAACCATAACTGGAGATTACTACGAAGCATTATCGAACAGTCTCAATGCCGAATTGAAAGAAACCGTCTGGTTTGGCTGGCAAAAAAGTGCACTTATATCATGGCGAAGCACCCGCTTACAGAGCAGTCGTCATGCAGGCGAAATTAATAAATTAGGCTACGAATTGATTTACCGCCCACCGTATTCACCAGAACTAGCCACTTGCCACTTCTTCCTGTTTTCAAACCTAACACAATGGCTAGGAGGACGCCTATTGGCAACACGTGATGAAGTAATAACCGAAACTTCCCACTAGTTTGAAGAGCTCCAACAAAATAACTTTCGGAAGGGATGAAGAAGTTACAGAGTCGTCTTGAAAAGTATATTACCTTAGAAAGAACTATGTTGAAAAATTATTGAAAAAAAAAAGAACAAAAATCGTGCGTTTTCGGAAGAAATGAATATTTAGAGGTGTGGCTTAAAGAAAGTCAGGGGCGGTGTAATAATATTAAATTCAGTGTATGATGTTTTAACACTACCCGCGGATCTGGTAATCTATAGCAGAAGTGTGCTATGTCAGTGCGTGAGTGACCATATTAATTTAGTTAGTAATTGATTGATAATAAATTAATGGACGTGTGTGGGGTTTATTGGTATAGATACCAGAAGCACACTCATTTGATGGACCTCAATTACAATCAAAGGTAATTTACCTGAGGGCAGTAAGACACTTAGTGTAATATATTGCCTAAATGTAATTTACCAGAAGAGGGAAATAGCGAAGATTCTAGAATAAGTTAATTATGTAAAAATTAATAATAACAAAAAATATGCATATCGATAACTAGAAGGGAATCAGTACGTATAATAACGAGGCCCAGTTCTATTAGAGAGTTAGTAATTTTGAGTGTCCGCCGAACGTCGTACTGTTCAAATAGGTAATGAAATAATAATCCGGAATAAAATTATATTAGAATAATTATTAAATAAATAACAAAGTCATGTCTAACTAAAGCATTATCATAAACTTATTAAATATTTTATTATGCATTCATCTAGCGCAGAAATTAGCATTAATATTTTTGGGAATAAGTCAGATAAATTAACTTGAGTTTAATTTTGATGAATAAAGTAAAGTCGAGTGTAATTAGTAACAAGTTTGTTTATCAAGGTAAAGCCAACAGAAATACAAATAAATAATTAAGATAATGGTGCGTTCCTCTAAAATAATAAATAAATAGTTTTAGTACAGCGGCAAAATCTGTAAGTACCTAGTTTAACATTTCTTTGAGGTAACTGAACAAATCATAAACTCACTTTTATTCGAGTGTTGATTTATTTTATTAATTGATTACTTGATAATTGCAAAGCGTTGATTACTTTATTTTACGTATTGGAATGAATGACCATGTCATTGGATTGCATACAAATACTTCTAACGACCAATACAATTTAATTAAGTTTAATAACTGTTTCATTTCTGCTGCCTGAATTATCAAGATTTATGACTACCGTCAAGAATTGACTTTACCAGTAATTACTCAGCCACGAAAGGCACAATTAAATCTAAACATTTCACGTCCAACTTAGCGATGGTCCGGACTTAGTGTTTAATTCTAAACTATCTTTCAGAATAACGAAGCAGTTCAGGTACCTATACTTATGAGCACGCGATTGCTAAGCAACCCATATAAAAGTCTCGTCTCACCTATGTCACGTAGGAGAGAACAGCCCTCCGCTCTATAAATAACGTGACAATATGTATTAATTTGCCAAAAATTTACGATAAATCCAAACTTATAATAAATACTTACTTATAATAATTAGTGGTAAAAATGTCTATATATTTTAGGCTAATGAAAGTCCAGTGAGTCTAAAGCACCTATAACCCTATAACTCTGGTAAATCCGAAGATGTCGATATATTATTTACAGCATTCATATTTTTTTTTCAGTTGACGACTTCTATTTCCAAATGCCAAAACGGAAAGGAAATTCCGTGGACACCGATGAAGTTTGAACAGTTTTTTTGCCCATACAACCTACCTTGCTAGCAACACCTTTCCAGAAACCATGTTTTTGAGAGACCTTCTTCGAAATAGGACAAATGTCTCGAAAACAAGTCAACGTGCTGAAAGTTTTGTTATCGGCTGATCAAATTATGAAAAGCTAGTAATCAATTATTTTATAATTAATTTAATAATCTACTTCCGAATTAATATAACGCGCTAAATAACATTTAATTTTGCTAATTAATATAATTTACGAACCATGGATAATACCTCGGAGTTTAAGCTATTCACACTAGATACAGACGAAAAAAGGCGTCCGTACGCTGCAAAATGCTTTCCTGCAAGCAGACAGAGGCTAGAGTTTAAAAGAGACTAGAGAACGATAAAGAACACAAATCCAGTCACTGCATGCGTCCAAAAGAAGAAGGACAAAGAGGTTATGTTATTTTAAGTTGAGAGCATTTTGCCGCGGTCTGACTTAGCTGAAGATTTTATACATGGGTTATTTACGCGCACTATAGACAGACACCTTATTGTATGAATATTGAGATCATGAATGATAGCAAAAAAACTTCTCAATGTTGAAATTTGATCTTTTTTAATTTTCTGGGAATTTTCGGCAAAACAGATCTTCTAGATCTTTTCCTTTCAAAGAAATTTGTAATGAGTTTTACGACTATAAACTTTATATTTGCATCGGCAAAATGCTAGTTCCTGTTTGGCTCTTGATTTTATGATTTCGGAGAAATTCTTAAGAAAACGAACGACTTTTGCTTTCTATTTCGTAACGTAGTCAACGCTAGCTGTTATTGGTGCACGATTTTATAGCTTCGTTGAATTTCAGCAATAACCCTTTCCAATTCTCGCAGAAATTTTGAAGAAAACGAACAATATTTGCTTTCTATTTCGAAACGTATTCACCGATAGATTTTATTGGTGCACGATTTTATAGTTTCATTGAATTTCAGCAATAATCCTTTGCAATTCTTCTCTCTATAATTTCCAACAAAAGGGATCTTCTATTAATCCAAGAATTTTAGCAGAAAGCGAAGCCAATTTAACACCTCCCGAGCGTTCAGTCACGTAGAGCCGCGCTGCCGGCACTTACAGTACGCCGTTGGGATTCGCATATAAAAGACACACAACATTCCAATATCGTGGGGAAGTAATATTGGAATTGTGCTCTTTGGATGTGACGTGAGAGACTCGCTCTTTCGAGAGTTGTAGTTAAGAATACAACGAGCATGTATATCTTGCGGTCAGCTAGCGTTTATCGCAGCCATGAGAATGATCTCTACAAAGTAGCGTATTGTCAACATGAATCTAATCAAATATAAAAACACATCGAAAAATCTACAATCAAAATCTAAGTATCTAAGTACCTCGAGACGCATCAAATAATACACCATTAATCTTTTGACTTTTATATCATTATTTTTTGCATATTTTGTTCGCATTTCCATTTTTTAAACTTTCCTACATCAAGCGCTAGTTCAATAAAACCAAGAGGAAACTGCCGTCAAGCGTCGGTCGAGCCAGAAAGGCCGTCTGCAGCTCCAAGAAAGGGATGGATGTATCCGGTGACCCATGAGGAACATGATCGCCGCCTATACCGATGTATTTTCGGTGATAGTGACTTGGAATAGCGCATTATCACTCGCATAACATAGCAATTTATTTCGTACCTTTAACAATGTATAAATATTTCATATACTTATACTTCATATCTTTGACTGCGTACTTCACATTCTCAACTGGATGTACATTATTGTCCTTCATTATTTGCGTTACAAACGAACATTCAACAATTTAATCCCGCCAGAATCAGCATTAATGGATCTTACATTGACGTGCTGTAAGAGACGTTTCGCTCATGTCCATCCTCAAGACTGAAGAATAAATAATAACAAAAATCATATTATATATAGTACGTCGCACTTTTATTTCTACTTTTTCTAATACTTTATTTTCTTTACATTTTTATGTGAATGAATACGTAGTAGAACGACGTTTTAGAGAGAATTAATTCTTTAAGTTGGCAATGGATAAGCCATATAAGTCGTCGCAACGACGAAAATTGGTCCCAGATCATAGGAGAGTGGAGTCCAAGACATATCGTTAGGCCAAGTCGAGGACATATGGATTGATACAATACTCAATATGCACGATTTTTAAGGCCCACTTGGAGACGCGAGACCATGGATCGTGTTGGTGGGAAGTCACTTGGAGAGGCCTTCATCCGTCACAAGATTTACACAGGCTGATATTCTCTAACACTTGTTAAATTTAATTAAAAATTTCTCCTTCATTATTTTTGTAAAAACCTAAACGACAATACTCGTAGAAACATATTAATAATAATATTGTGTATATTGTTTTGATAAAGTAATCCATAATAAATGAACAAAAGATATGTACGACCCAAGCAACGAAAAAGGACAATGATTTTTGGTACATGGAACGTGCAAGGAATGAGTCGAAAAGTCAACGAAAT
>WYDF02142605.1:0-22797 GCA_009867245.2 Adranes taylori
ATTCAATAAAGCCATTGTCCAATAACCGAAGACTTTTAATTATTTAATTATACTGGACGAGAACAATCACCTTTACTAATATTAATTATAATTATAGGAATTAAGCAATAATAAAAAAATATATATTAAATTGTCGTACAGTTATACCAAAAATACATTCTTTACAACCCCGTAAAAATTTTACAGTACATATTTTTAATATAATAATTATTGGAAATTGGAAATCCCATAGAATTTTATACCAAAAATACATTTTATTTCAAGTCCGTAAATTATAAATACAAACTCCATTCTTGTTATTTGTTTAGATTAATATTTTATTAAAAAATAGAACAAATGAATTTAATGAATGTATTATAGATATATGTTATTATATGAAAATAATTTAAATCTTTAATAAACAATGCTAAACGGGTTTACAGAGAATACAAAATAATTCTGCAAATAATGAGGTAGAATTATTTGATTAAAAATAAAAAAAAGTTTGTTGCCTTAATGGATTTATATTGAGAAGCCCTTGTAAAATTTTTCCTTAAGCTATTTGGCTTATATAACATAATAAATTAATATTATACAATTAACGTAATGAGTGTAGTTCCCTCGTAGTTATCTCCACCGTATTAATAATTGTGTGCGCCCGAGTTTGTAAAAGATATACAGAGATAAATAACAAGACACTTGTTATGTATAATAGCAAGCGCTTAAAGATATACTTGGTAATAAATAAATAGCTTATTCAAAACATGTTAAAAACACGTCCTTACGGTTCTATTCCATTTTATCAAAAGCCTCTTCGTTTAATTTATTTCATCCTCAACTCGTAATTTAATGTTTTAAGTATCTTCCACGCTACTACCCCTTTGCAAAATTCTCATCTATATGAAATTGATTAGATTTCGTAAAAAGTTCGCCAAACAATCGAGTTCGCTTATAACAAGCATAATTTAGGATCTAATAATTAATGATTTTCTTTAATATCACCTTCTTCACTCTTTTGTTATGTAATATTTATTAAATGTGTTAGGAATGGATTGAGCTCTTACCTTAAACCATTTAAGATTTATTAGCTTAAAGATTAGCAGTTGCATTATTATTATATACTAATGATAAGAGAGTGACTTCCGCCGATATAAAGTTATAGCTATTTAACAATTACATATACAATATCGGAATATTTACTTATGAATTACATGCCAAGAATAAGAAAGAGAGAACATGATTCACATGTTGCAATTTTAATCCTTGTTCGTATAGAAGGCATGTAGGTTATTTTTAAATGCATTTGCCGAAGTTGAGGTAACCACAGATTGGGGCACCTAGTTCCTTGCCTGCAACATCCAATTCGAAATATCATCGAGACAATGACCTCCATTGCGAAATATTTCATAAAACGGCCTTCTCAAATATGTAATCGGGCGCCAGGTCAGTTAAACGTGAGACCGCAAGTTTGAACAGATGTTGTTTTTCCGATCCTCAATTGCCTACTGAGGCCTTGAGTAAACTCAGTTGTTAAGTGAACCAGGTGACGTTGCTCTTGCGGGTACCTGTAATTGAACTTAATGCTACTGACTGAAACAGCGTTAAATATTTAACAAAACCAAATATTATTATTCTTCTAGAAAAAAACAGAGAAAGAAGATATCAATGCACAATAAAAATGCCAATAATAAACAAATGAATCAATGAGAAATTATATATATCAAATCAAAACAATAGCGTTAAATAAACAAAGCAATATAATCAAGCTGCGGTATAAATTTAATCATAATAACAATAATGAATGACGTATCACCTATAAGCAGTGTAATTATAATAATAATTATAAACGTTGCTTAAAGTATATGCCATGAAAAACAAACAACAGCGAAAATAAAGAAAGTAGATATCGGCGGTTAGTAATCAATTCACAATCACGGGAAGGGTAGATTTGAATATTTTGGTGCAGCCGCTGGGTACGGTATGAGTATTGGGAATCACTAATGCTGCATAAGATACTGCGTGACGTTACTGATGCTGCGTGATGTTACTGATGCTCAGTGCTTAGCATTAGGATAAACCAGAGCCAAGCACACATGTAACGCCGCGGAATACGTTAACTTTACAGTATTCCACTCTGATATAAGCCAAACAACATACTCTAGGGAAAGAATGTTCTATCGCAATACCTCGAAATACAGTGGTATGGTCGGGTGACTAATGCTAACATATATCAAACCTGAGCACCTATACAACGTCCCGCGGCGCGTTGACGTCGTATGGGGCCAATGGTACTTGTGTGTCCGCCAGTTCGAGGGGCGTTGGTTCGCGAAAAGCTTTTGCTAAAGTTCTTTACCATTAAGTTTTGAACTACGGCCAATAGGAGAACATATTTGATCCGATGGCTATTTTAAGGATTAATGTCTTAATAAAATGCCAATGTCAGACTTTGTCACAGAATTGCGTCCTTGTCTAGGCAGCAAAATATGTGACATCCTCTGCTAGTATGCTAACGGAACTCCCACACGCGACGGTGTTAATGGGGATCTTTAGCAATTGTCACAAATGGCACAAATAAGTATCATATAAATTACAGAAAAAGATCAACTTCGGAAATTTCCGTCAGGCGCCCGGTTAGTTTAACGTGAGACCGCACCCGGGAACTGATGTTATTGTTCTTACGATCATCAGAGGCTTTCTGAGGGCTTATGTAGCTACGAGTCTTCCGACTTGTCCAGACTTTCTCGTTCTTGTTTGGGTATCTGAACGAACTTAATGCTAATGAGTGAAATAGCACTAAAGTTTTAACAAAACCATCTATTGTTCCTTTCGGACAAAACAAAGAAAGAACATATTAATGCACGACAAACATGTCAATAATAAACAAATGAATAAATGTCACTATATGAACATCAAATTAAATCAATAACGTAGTAAAGGCATTAAATAAACAAAGCAACTAAAGCGGTCTATATACAGCGGTACAATTGATTATTAATAAAACCATGTGATACGTCCATGTGATACATAGCCGTGTCATAGGTACGTAGATCGGTAAAGGGTTACTGAGACAGGTAACTGGGTGAACCACAAACGCCATGTTGCTCAGTGACTACAGCTGTCTATGAATCACCTCCCAGAAATATACACTAAAGTTAGAAAAGGCTAGCACTATTGGGACACATAACGAGGAAAACACAGACTTTACGTTATTCAGTACCTACAGCTGGCAGTAGAACACAAGCCAGTTGTATAACCGTATGTACGGTTGAAAGGAAAGTGTTACTAAGCCGCGTAACGGCGTGAGTACGCTGACTTCACGAAATCATACAATTACCTCTGGCTAACCAGCACTAGCGAGAGGTGCTAGTCTAGTACATAGGAATAGGTTAAGGATAGGTAGGAGTGAGAAGCAAACTATTCAATTATACGCAACACATGTATACGGTCTATTATACGGTATAATAGAGAAAGCTAATCAATGCATAAAATCACAATACAATGGAAATAGTGTAAACTAAATAATAATGCTCACTCAAAACGCTTAACCCTAGCGGCTTATGTGGAGCGGAGACTGATGGCTCGTGATATCGGTATGGTAGGCTCGGCTAATTGCGAGCTAGCTGACTAGCTGGTCTCGACGAGGCGCAACCGGATCTGATAGATTGAATATGGATTGAACAACACGCGCGCACTTATAGTGTGAACGTGTGACGACATCTATCTTTCTTTCGCATCATTCTTCTTCGTAACTGCGTCGATTGCAATAACAAACAAATAAGTTTGTTTGTCGGAAACGGATAATAATTATTCATTTACTATAAATGTGTCTAATTAAGAAAATACATATCGTCTATTTTTAAACAATGCATTTATATTATCAGCGTACATAATATTTATTGCAAGTAAAAATACTTAATAATGACTATTTTGTTTATAAGATAACACACTGCGTCCATGCGTATTAAAATACAGACAGCCGCACATAAACATATTCCATACGTTTCTTTATAAATTTGCCACATAGACAATAGATTTTTATTTTTATTTGATTCTACCAGATATAGTAACAGCTTTGTTACAATCTTGCATTATTTTTTTGTCTTAATTCTACGAAATCATAAGCTGTTCAACCAATCAGAGTAAAGTGCAACAGACATTTCTAATTAATTACGCCCCAAAATGTAGAGACAGCCAATGGGAATAAACTTATAGATGTGGCAATATTTAACTGGCGATATTTACGGAAGTAACTTTTTGAAGACAAAAATAACGACCTATGCACCGCTCGTGAATCTACTCGCTTCCGTGCGACAATGTACCGTCGTATTTTATTTTTTTCCCGAGTGCATTTAAGGACATCTATGTTCATCTCTCTTCCTCTCTTTCATTAAATTTTTATTTAGCAAATTTATATCTTAAATCCTAATTGAATTACATTTGATTAATCAATTTATATATAATTAATTATATAACATTAATAAATTGAATCAATTTACATGGGATATGTTATCCGATAATAAGATTACTGTGGACTAAATGACATGTATCAGTCTTTATCTACTGCGGGCTATTTCTACGCAAGAAGCTCTAACATCGAGATCCTGAGTGGTAGAGTTACACCTCGAATTACACCTAGACTTAACTTTTCTGTTTTTTCCGCAACCTTCCGGGTAGATAACCAATTCTGGTTTGCTAAATCCTTCTGCTACACCCACGATGTTATTTTATTAATTCTTGAAATAAATAAGTCAAACTAACTTTATTTTTCCACTAAATTTTATAATAGATTATTTTCATTCGGCCAAAATATCAAATTTATTATATTTCTACTTGTTTTCAAAACGAAAATACACCGTCGACTTGACAAAAGGTCTTATGTTCCCTGTTTTATCTATTTTATTTTACATATCTCAATTCATACATTAAGGTGTGCAAAACAGTACTGACATCGACACCTATACAACCGCGTGACCTCAATTTCATTCTTTTCTAGATCTTCGTTTTTGTTTCGTATGAGAAAATAACGCAGGAAGGGTTGTAAGTATGCACATTTGCGCCACTTCGCAACAACAAGCAACATCTTGAGGTCAAACACAAGTTTAGGTTAAGTGAATTCGTTGCATTTTCTTTATGTAGCCTAGCTCTAGGTGAATAAAGCAGCGCAGATCTAGGAAACATGCACTTCATATTACGTTTCATATTTCATTTATCGTTTTTTTTTTATTTACGCAGAAAACGGTATAATGATTTTAAAATATACACTGGACTGTGAAATGTGCACAAAGAGTTTTATAATTTATTTTGAGCGGCAGTAAATATTTATCACCGTTATGAAAACAAACAAATAATCGTTGCTTTCAGATTTAATTCTTTCTTCCAAATTTTCATGTAAGGACCACAAATGTAGAACGACGAGTGAGTCATGTAAAACTATGCACATTTATACACATATATTGTCACGTTATTTTTATGAGCAGAGGGTTGTTCTCCGACGTGCCCTTGGTAAGAGGGAAATCATTGTGCGCGTTGGACTAGCGATTTCCATTCTTACTTTGTAAGTAATAGAGTCGTTTACTGCTTTAAAAAAGTTCACTTCGTTCTAATACTTCCATTATGTAATCTGTTAGCCTTTCAATAGAAATTAAAATAAAACAAGAGACGGTACCGTTACTAACCAGAGCGTACCAATCAGACAAATCATAAACCTTATCTAGCTTATTAATATTAAAGTCCTACCCTTGAGAATAGCAGATCATCTTCCATAGTTCAGCCTAATATAAGTTAAAGAGCGAGTAAGCGTGTTAAGTTGTGTCGGTTATAATATAGGAAAGGCATATATGCATTTAAAATAAATATTCGTTCATTCAAATAAATAACGCGATGTAAAATGAAATGATGGTTTTGCTCAAATATTACGTAACAATAATTCACCCAAAATGGCGTTTATAAGTTATCAATTTACTTTTCAAATATTATTAACAAGCTTTACTTTCAGGTTATGTTGTTGTTTCCTCACAAACATATTTTATAATTATGCAAAGTTACCTTAAATAATTCCTCTTCGATTTATTTTAATTTATTCTAATAATTAAACTTATAACTCCCGATTTAATTTAACCCAGTAGGCGACTTCCTTCTTAACATAATTATTTCATTTATTCCAGATAACTCTTTACTTCTAAATTCGATACTTAGTTTGACCATTATGTTATTTGGAATTAATTATAAATTTAATCTGAATTAAATTATGGATTTTATGTTCAGAAATCAGAGTCACATAACTACTTCCTAGTTTATATCACAAATATCCTTTGTGTGGAACTAAGCGAGGAATAAAGCGATAATTAATAATCGCTTTATTCTTACTCAAAAAATCATTTCCTAACACTCCATCAGATTACACTGGAAAATCATCCTCTACTATATGCATTTTTACATGCGACTCTGTCTTCCACGATGGTGTAAAGCAATCTCCTAATTTCTATAACACCTAATGTTTGGATACTACCCGCTGTAGTACCTCTCATACAAACTATAGCTTCTTTATTTATAAACCTCTGGTATCGTTCAACTAACTTTCCTTTATGATTGTTATATCGGATCCGGTATCGAATAGGAACCTAAAAGAATGTTTTGACAGATATCCAACTCCTAAATCTACATATTGTAACGTGGAGATTTGTCCACGTTCCTGTTGAGGTTGAGATTAGAAAGATTGACATGCGACACATATAAAAGGTATTAGAAATTCAGGACGGATAGACATTGTGAAGAGTTGTTAACATTAAGCATATTCCCTATTAGTTGGGAACCCAGAGAAATGGTAATCAACTTTTAGAGAATCGTTTAGACTCCTATTTATGAAGTAAAGTATAGCGTGAATATATATTAAATATTTATATTTCCAAATCATCTTAGCTTGTTGGGACTTGCAGTATAGAAACATATTAATTTTACCGAAGGAACTATCGTGTTCTGGTTTTTGTTGATCGTACCCATTATCGGCAAAAATTAAGGAGTCGGAAGGAGTGGCTGAGAGAAAGTTCGGGGGCGGTTTAATCACATCAGACTGAATGTATAATGTGTTAACATTACCAGTGGACCCAATAATTGATGATAGAAGTGTGCTATGTCAATGCCTAAGTGACCAAATCAATTTAATTGGTAATCAACTGATAATAGATGAATGAACGCAGTGTGGGGTTTAGTAGTATAGATGCGAGAAGCATATTTGATTTGATTGGCCTCAACTACGACCAAAGGTAATTATCCTGATAGTAGTATAGGCACCTAAGTGGAATAGACTAGCTAAATGGAATAGACTAGCTAAGTGGAATAGACTAGCTGAGGAATAGACTAGCTAAATATAATTTATCAGAAGAGGGGAATAGTAAAGATTCTAGAATATGTTAATTATGTACAAATTAATTATGACGAAGAATATGCATATCCATAATTGGAAGGGCGCTCAAGATGTATAAAAAATACAACCGCTGTGGTGAAAAATAGTAAATCGCGCGTCCGTCGGGGGTCACTCTGCTCAAGAATGAGCAAAAATATAATTATGAATTAAATTAGAATTAAAATATAATTTATTAAAAAAAAGATAGTCATGACTAAGTAAAGTGTTGATAATAATTAAATATTTGTTGTATCAATTCGTTAAATCGAACATGATAGTTATGTTCAGTAGTTTTTGGTAACGAAGTGGATAATTATTAAAGTAACTTATAATATATTAAAACCGAAATACTTACGGTAACTTTGTATAGTATAACAAGTTTGTGAGAAACCACAATATAAATGTAAGTAAGATTGTTATTACTTATTACCGATGGAACAAATCTGATAATTTATAAATGCGCTTTTGAGTGAATCATTGTTGAGCAATATTTGAGTACGAGTAACATTATATTTTATTAGTTCACGCGATCTGTTTTATTATTGTACGAACAAATATTTTATTTCATCGCATATATGCTTTCTGAAACCACTACCAATACAATTTAATTAAGTTTAATAACTGTTTCATTTCTGCCACCTGAATTATTGAGACTTACGACTGTCGGTAACTGTGGACGATATGGGTAATTAGTCTGCCGCAAAAAGCACGATGCAACCTGAAGGTACGTCCATTTTAACAATGGTTCAGTCTACTGTTGTGTTCTAAATTAAGTGTGGGTAACTTAGGAATTTAGATTAGCACTTTCCGCATCAACAACCCAATTAATAGGTTTAGTAGTAGTAGATGCATTAGAGCAAGTATTGAGATCAAGTGCATTTGTATACAGTAACAAGGGATCTAGGTACTTATAGTTGAGAGCAGGGGATTGCATATAAAAGTCCCCTCTCACCAATATCACGTCGTAGAGAACCCTCCGTCCTAATTTATACGTGACAAAATATAATGTTTTTGGATTGACGTTATACATATTCATAAATAATTCATTATGTTCCTGCTATATTTAATTATATGTAGGTTGTTTTAAACGCGAGCGCTGGTTTCGAATAAAACGCCATTGTTCCTATCTTCTATGTCCTTTTAACGATAAGACACGTTCTTACCGTCCGGTTTTAACAATTTGCATTGTCTTACCTCGTAGTTAATATGAGCCTATGCACTTTCTTTAACTATGTTATCTTTCAATTTTCGTAGGCGTTTTGATTACTAAAATTATATCTATGACTTTTATAAATATCATTTTTATCTTCTAAAAAATTTTTATTTCAATAATTAAACTTTCTCGCGGTACTGAAATGTTTTAAATGGTTGGCTCCTATTTTCGGTTCATTCCTTGCAGACCCCAACGAGGAAAACCTGACTCGTTTTTTGATCGATTTTCATGAAATTTACGCTTAAAATGCAGGGTCTTTGCAATAAAATCAAGTATTTTGAACAACTACATCTACTTCAAGAATTTTCCTTTTTTGGTGATTCACTGAGATTGCTAATGAAATAACTCGATGCCATATGTGCCAATTTTCCGTATTTAAATAAAGCATTGTTTGATGTTTGAAGAAGAAGTACTTGGTTTGTTCTGGTTGTGTGAATAAGATTCTCTATTCCCTAACAATTCGAGCTCTTCTGTCATAGTTTCTTCTATCGCAATTTCTAACATGATAAATCTCCTCGCCTTTAATAACATTTAGTAGTTCCTGTTACCACTGTATAAATATATTTAATGCCTGAATTTTCAAGGTCTCTGAAATTATAGCTGCTTCTTCCCGAGATTTTCCTACCGTGACACAATCAATTCAATTTTACAAGTATTTTTCAACTTTTCTACAATAAGAGGCTATAGTTTCGCACTTATTCTGCTTAGATAAACTAAGTTCTACCTACCAATGTGAAACTGATCTCTTTTCCGCGAATATTTCCTAAAGATAATCGCTCAATTCTGGCCAAGAATAAAAATCTCTATATTTAATCAACTGTCTAGCGGTACCAGTGATTTTAGTTTTTGTTGACTTTAACAAAAATATCTACATTACCTTCACTAATCGAATAAATGGCCATATCACAAGTATCCGCAAATTCGCTAATTAATTCTTTCTTAATGCCATCAAATTCTTTTATTAATTTACAGGATATCAGGAGATATTGTTGTGCGATTTATATCTCTCTGATTTTATTTATCCGTCATTGTCTTAATATTTAAATTAATTCGCAAAATATCTAATAAAATTATGATTGGTATGGTTTAACACAAAAACGAAATTTTATATTAGGTAATCAAGTTATCAATCAAGTCAGTCAGGTAATCTAGTTATCAAAATTATGAAATATTTTATGATGTTAAATAAAATTGATAAAAATTGAAAATAATCAGATAGTTCAGTTTTATTTCATAATCGTATAAATTTCAAATTTTCCATGGAATATTCAATATTCAAATTAATAAGTATATGCCAATTAAATAAAAATCAATAGAAATATTCAATCAATAAAAATAAATAAATCATAATACAAAAGTAATTCTCTTGATTATTCAAATTTATTCTTCAAAATTTTCGAAATTAAACCTGTACATTCCAATTCCAAAATCCAAAATCTAATTTCCTTCAACTCCCAATTCTAATTTTGTTCAGATTCCAATTTTACTTTTGTTGGTATGCGATTCCGTTGGCACCAAAATATTTTATGTTGTGTCCTGACACGTTAATGTGGACCTAAATGATCGTTCATGGACTCTGTATGAAGTAAATAGCGCCTCCGCTGCCACCAACCCTTATCTTCTATACCTCTAAAACGGTCTTTAGCCGTTTTCAATTAAAGATGCAATTCGAAACACTTCTTCGGTTTATGATATAGTAAATATAACAAATTATTGCAGGATAATTGAATAATTGACGGTAAAAATAAGTAGCCGGACATCAGGACATCAGCCGTCAGTGTATGATCTTCTCACTCTAAGATAGATTATACTCTATGACTGTCTAGGACTGACTGACTCTTGTTATTTCTAATTATGAGGCTCCTCCGAAGTACGCTTTCTTATTAGTTAAAAAGCGGTTCTACAAGAGTACATATGCGTTTGTTGTGAATCATATTAACACGCACGGCGTTAAAAGGTTAAGGATAACTGGAAAGTGGTTGTAAATAAATTTTGCAGATAAGGATTTGCAATTATGTTGCTAATAAATATTTTTGTCAGGTAGAAACTAGACTATAGCTTTTAATGAAACATTAAAAAAATACAATCACTTTTATTTAATCTTAAATAATTTACACATTTGCTGTGTAATTTTGAAATAGAATTAAAATCATCAATAATCAATTACTCCAATTTTAGCAAACACAAAAATATTATTTTAATATATAAGAATGAAACGATATTTAAAAAAAGGATTAAAATACTAAACGTGTCATTAGTTTAAATATAAATTTTAACCTAAAAAGCTACGTAGACTTGAAAAAAAAATAATTATGTTAATGAGGACAACTTAAAATTAAATCCTTTTTACTTAAAATCCTAAACTCCATTAAAAACATTATTTTCTCTTCATTTCTCTTCTTTCTTACTCTCTTTCTCTCTCTCTCAGTCCCTGGATCGAAAAATTCGTGTTACAAAATTTTATTTTGATGTGGGATAAAACATCTGCTTCACACTCACAAATACATAGAATTTTACTACAAAACGAGCATCTAATTCGATTTATTCTTTTGATATTGGAAAGGGTTGGTGTAAAAATAGGTGTTTGATTTTTTTAAGTACAGGATTTTCTAAAGCATTTTAGTTACTAGCTTTTTAACATTCTTTTGTTGATTTGAATTATTGATTTCGAAAGAAGCATTTAGAAAGTATAATGATTATTATAATTAAACATAAATTTATACGAATACAAAAACAAATATTTTACAAAAATTTATGATTCAATTACATTTTTAAGCGATGCCTATCGTTTTCGATCTACCAAAAAAGTCGTTTCTAAAACTGACTCCGACAAGCCAATAAATATAAAAATAACCTAAACAACAGTGTGTAAGATAAGAAACGAAAAAAAAGCAAAAGCAAAACTTTTTGAAACAATTCACCTTTGTGATCTCGTCCGTTGTCGAAATAATATAAACTTTTATCTTTTCAGATGTAAGTTTTGACACAGAGAGTTAGTTTCTTACTCTGTTTACAGACTCTCGCTCTTACTTGTTTACTTGTTTATTGAGCACGCTATAAATGCACATTATTTTTGTGACAAAGTCTTTCATAAATGTAATTTCAAAAAGTTCTTACAGAATTGTTCTTATCAAAGAATAATATTAATTTGTTTACTTTCTTGATTTAATTAATCGTTATTACATTGACTGGTTGATTAGTTGAATTGTAAATATTTGAAGTATTGAATTAGATTTAGTTAGTCAATTTATATTACATAAAAGGATTACTCATTGAATTGGTGATTTATTAGAGAATTCTTTATTGCAATCGTGAATTAATTGAATTAGTGATCATCCGGTATCAAACGGCGCTAAGTACTTGTAAATTGACTAATGGAATGTCATTCGCGTTTCGCATTTCCGTTGTTTGGAACTTGCACTTGCAAAAACATTGTTCATTGTTGTGTATTTACAAAATATTAACAATTGTGTATTATTAATAAATTTGTTATGGCAATCTTTATTGTAGGGGAGTTTACAAGTATCGCCTACATTGGAAGTTTTCGCATGATTAAGTTATGAATTGATGGGTTGATGAATTGATGTGTTGAAATTTCGTGTTGAATTTTCGTTGAATTTTCGTAGGTTGATTGACTTTTGTTGCTTGTTTGAACTTGTATTCAGAATTTGTTGTAATCCACGTTTCGCGAGGTGCGTGGGCTGTTCATTGGTGCTATATATCTTTTTGTTTTATGTGGTATTGGCGGACTGTCGGACTTCAAAAATGGCTTGCAAGTAATAGATACGCCTTCGAGTTAGTTGCCGGAGTTCATTAGTGGACAGGCAAATTTGGTTGATAAATCTTACCGTTATTTAAAGACTGCAACTAAAAGGTACTAAAATTGGCTTGGAGGTAAGAGATACGGCTTTATGTTTCGGGCCGAAACCTCATGAGTGGGCAGACAAATTTGTGTACGTAGAATTCGTGGTACAGGGTCCATGGAGCGATTGAACTATGACGCGGTGAACGCTTGAAAATTCCGGTCGGAATGGATGTAACAAAACGGTTGGTCGATGTGTATAAGTTTGATTAATCGATGTATCAAGGTTGTATGCTTGACGATGCCACCTGAGACAGGAAAGGTTGCATCGTGATGCATGTATCCACCAATATTTAGACATACGGTTAGCGTAGTCTGTCTTAGACGGGCTATATAACCGTCCGTCTTGTCTCTCGATTTTTGTTGTTGCACATGACGATATCGCCTAGATGACCAAGGATAGGTGCAGATATCTAGACGGAATGGCCTATTGCATAATCCTTTAGAGTTTGTTGTTAGTGGGTTTCAAATCGAATGGCCTGATCTACAATTGAAATGGTTTAATGACGTAGAATGTTGATTATGGAGTGTCTATAATGGCGTGGGTAATTACGTTGTTTTTTGGGCTGTTGCCTTGTTTGATGATTGCAATAGGTTTGTATTTGTGATGATAATACACTTTTGATTGTTATTGCTGAGTCTTTGATGATGGTTGCGAAGATATTTTGGGGTCGACTAGTTGTTGGAGATCGTCCTGAGCTTGTTCTTGGTATAGAGGGGCAATTAGCCGTAGTGACACTATCAGAGACGCATTTGGGAATTGCTGGTTAGCTGCTCTGATATTGCTGGTTGTTGTTGTTGTTATTGTTGTTGCTGTGCCGATTCTATTGGCTCATATATTGTTTAATTGGGCGCTACTGAAATATTGCGTGCGTTTACCATTTTGCACTTTATTACTGAACCTATCTTAGTTAGGTTTTATAGGTTTTATCAGCAAACGTCAACTCGACGTTTAACTTTTATTTGGCAAATTCTTTAGGCCCACGTTTGTGTTACATAATTATGTTACATAATTGTTCTTATCAGAACAGGACCGAAATTTGCTTACTTTAGTGCTTAAATAAATCATTATTATATAGATTGGTGTATTTGTTAAATTGTAGATATTTGAAGAATTGAATTAGAATTTGTTAGAGGCCTATACATTGAATTGATGATTTATTAGAGAATTTCTTATTGCAATCGTTAACTAATTTAATTAATGATAATCCGTTATCAAAGTGTTCTTAAAGAGATTTTATAAGAAGTTTGCTTCTGAAGATGAATTGATAGAGATTTGTTTCAAAAAATAAACTAAATGGTCAATTTTAATAAATCGCGTTATTTCAAACTCTAAGATACGAAAGTAATGTAGACCACAGGGGTTGTAAAAAAGGAAATAATAATATCACATGACATCAAATATTATCTTAATAAAAAATACAAACGCTGCATTGTGACATTTTTTAGTAAATATATTGGACGTGTTCATGGAACGAATTGAAGCCCCTTTATGATCTAGGGGATCTCGTAACGAATCATTTGAAATACACACTTGCAAACGTATTCGTATATGTCAAATTGATTCTAAATTTTGAAGTTGATTTTAAAATTGATCTTCTACTTGACTTAATTGATTTTAACTACTTGACTTAAATGCTATTTAATAATAAAAGTTTAATTCTGAATTGGATGGTGATCTAATCGTATACAACGGACAAACCCATTGGAAATATAACGTATATTAGCGAGCGAGGGTATATATTTGTTTTTGTGGGTGTAGGATTATCGTACATATCGCAATTAGTTGTTGGACGTGGAGTTCAAATAGCTCTTGGACCTACTACAGTTTAGCTATATATAGTTCATTTCAACTCGTCTTCTTCTTAAATCAATTTCCTGCCTCATTTGCATAATGTCTGCCGTGAAGTTGAAGATTAGCTGCCATTTGTCTGGTGATTCTAACATTATTGAAATAATGTTAGATGAGTTCATTTTTCTTTGGAGCTGCCCTTCTAGGTCCATGCGCTCCTGCTCCCAGGTGCTGCCCACGAACACATTGCGGTTGGCGTCGTCATTTGTATGTTTGCAGTATTCGAATTCATTTGACTCCATATTTTCAATACCAGCTAGAAATGAAGCAAAATACCCGTGGGCAGCCAAGCACTGGATAACCCAAAAAGTTACCTTGTCATGGTCTCTTGAAACCCAGAGTTTTATTTCCGGTATTAGGATGTTTGTCCATCTACCAATAAACTATACATCTCACGTCAAAAATTGCAGGTTAAAGATTCTACGAGGTTCTTTTATGCAACATTTTAAACTTTCGTCTAAACTAGGCCATTCGGCAGATATTTACCATCTGGTCAGATTTCTTAAGCTTTTTGCAGCAATGCATCCTTATAATAGCGCTGTCATCTAAAATAAAACTACATCATTCACTAGATGGTCACCATCTGGTCATATTTCTTGAGTTTTTGGCATTAATGCATCCTAACGTTCTATGGTGCTGCCATCTCGAATAAAATTAGATTAATCACCTGGTGGGTAACATCTGGTTAGATTTCTTAAGTTTTTTGTATTAATACCTCCTAGCAGCTCTGGAACCTAAAGAAGGGTATCTGGAACATTGGTCCGTAGTACCGGAGCCTAAGCAATTTATTTTACAATTAGAACAATCCTTATAAAATACAGAAAAATCTGATAAACTTCCATAGACCCCATTTGTTGCAGACCGCATTTTATAGACCGCATTTTCCAACCATTTTACAGATCTACCATATAAGAAGTTGAGAAGGACTGCTACTCTACATTCCATTAGTTGCATCTTCTATAATTTCTTTTTTTATGACGATGACAATGTTGTGACAGCCTCTAACTCGAGAGCTGCTAACGGACAGTCCTAGCGACTATCAAAGGTGGCGCAAACAAATATCTTTTTATAATTACAGAATACTTGGGATTAAATATCAAATAATGGTTTTAATAAATAAATTGAATTTAAATAAAGCAAATATAAAGTCCAAGAATAAGTTTTTTTACGTTTAAATCTTAGTGGTAGTGAAAGCTAAAGAAATAACAGTCTTTCAACAGAAAAGGCGTTATTGCAGAATAACGCCTTTTCTGCTGAAAGATCGATATACTTCATCCAATTGTTCACTGAAGGTCTGCATTCACTTGTTTTCCAGCTTCCCGCACTTCAAAATGAACGATTTCGCAAATAGTCCACCATGCATACAAAGCTCCTTTTTTGGGATATAAACCTGACTTAGCCGGGCCTAGTTTTTATCTGCAGTGATCAAACGATCAAAAAGCGCATCCGTATTGTGCCGATAAAGCAATAAGTTGCATGTTGTTAATAGATTAGCTTCTTTTTCTTCGTACAGATTATTTAAGACCAAACAACTGCTTTGCTTACTTTACCAATCTGCTTCAAATGCTCTTGGAGGGTCCACCAAGGTTGGTTAAGAGCGTCAAAATTGTAATGCTATTTAGGCACTAACGCTCTGACGCAATCAAATATCTTAATAATAGTTACAGAATCAAACGTTCGTCGGAAATATGTTCATCGGTCGCTAGGTCAGTATAAAGTGATACCGCAATTTGGAACTGATGGTGATTTTCCTTCGGTCCTCAGTAGCTTACTGGGGGCTCAAGTAAACTCATTTGGTAAGTAACCCAGGTGTTGTAGTTCTTGTGAGGAAGCTGTAATAAACGTATCCACTAATAAGTGAAGCAGCATTAAAGGTTTAACAAAACCGTGTATTGTTCTTCACATATAAATAATGAAAGAATATATTAATTCACAAATACAAATACCATCAATGAAAACAAAAACTTTAAATCATTTTAGCCTTTATGGCGGTTATTATGATATGCAGTAAATAAAACAATAAAGTCAAGCGGTTTTAATAAGACGGTGCAAGTGCAAACGCGGTTGTATATTGCTATTAAAAATGTGGTGATAAAATAGTAGAACGGTAAAAATGTGAGATGCACGTAACGAGGCAATCAATCATACAAAGGGAGGTCGGAATTGAATCTCAATGCACAATTACGAATGACAGGTAGGGTAGAAACACTCAGAGTCCGCTACTAATACTCGGGAAGGTAAGTTAGGAAATCACACACAACTACGAGAGGGCGGACAAATCTCAATACGGAGAACTTCACAGGATAGGTATACTAGGAGGCCGCTACGAGTTAGAAACTCACCCCATAACTGACAGTCACCATAACTAGCCGAAATTAGCGTTGGGTGTACTCTAGCTAACAAGGAACCACTACCGGTTACAGTAATAGCACCCTCGTGAACGTAGGTAATATTGTCACTACTAACAGCTAACCGCTGTGAAAATAGGTTAGCTTTTAACGCGCGTTAGTGCAGGTAGCAGAAACGAAAGTCACTACCGCTTTCAGCAACACCACTGTGTACATAGGTGTCACTGTCACCGAAGTATCAACAACTAACCCCCGTGAACGTAGGTTAGCGGTTGATACACGTTAGTGCATTCTGAGGTGTAGGAAATTCTAATAGTTACTTTAAAACCCTTGTGAACATAGATATTAATGTCACTTAGATGACTAAAACCAACCCTTTTGGATGTAGGTCAGAGCTAGTTGCACTTTAGCGGATTTATAACAGGGTCGGAAACACTATTAGTCATAACAGCGTCCTTGTGTACATAGACATAATCATCACCCAGCACTCAATACCAACTCTTGTGTACAAAAGTCAGTAATGTGTGCATTAAATGAAAATGAAATAGGTTAACAAAATGTTTGAAAGATATACAAATGATGTAAGGCACATGCAATCAATAGCAATAAACGGTATAAGAATTGTTATAAAATTAGTCTTACCATATGTATAGATCGGTCACTGTGGATTCGGTGTGCTGACTGTTGTTTTCAGAATCGGGAAGGCAATAGACTATTATTAATAGCTTAGGAATTCGCTCTCTTATAGAAAACCAAGCTCACGCAACTAATGTGTAGAATAGTGGACCCTACCACAACTCATGTATGGACGTCTCCCACTTTTATTGTAACATTAAACATTCATACTTCATATGGTAATACAGGGAATATATTCTATCGCTTTCAGATTCATGTGGTCATCTATATTACTATCGTGCTCGCACATACACACGGAACCTATACCATATATTTTTATCTACGTCATTCCTGCGACATATGGTGCATTCATCAACAATCATACGTCCTCTCTGTTTTGTTCAAACGATTACATACTCCTTTTTTTATACGCGCGAAATATTTATTTAGCAGACAATATGTATTAATATTTACGTTCTTAATTGGGAAGAAACAATTATTAGTTACTATAAATGCATCTAAATTACAAATGTTAATTATATTTGAACGCATCTTAGTGTAGTATTCCTTTTATTTATTTAGAAATGGGGTTTAAGTAGTATTTAATAATATTCACTTGTTTATCTATGTAAGATAACGTGTTTTAAGTTTTACGTATAGAGAAAGAGGCAGACATATATTCTTTTATACAGTCTTTTCATTATACGATTGTCAACTCGGAATGAGTACATATATTTATTTTATTGTAACAGCACTCTGTGACATGGTGATCATAACCAACCTAAATTATAAATGTTAAATGAAACTCTTTGGAGTGTTGGTTAAGAATGTTTGACGTTTCTTCTATTGTCTGACACGCATTTGCTTTCATATCTGCCTTTAACACGCTATTGTCTACAATTATTTGTATTCTTAATCGACAAAAGTAGGAAAGATAATATTACTGACTTTAGAAAATCAATATTTGGCATTTATGAACGTCGAATACATTTGATGAACATCGCAAATGTTTATGATAGCAATTGTTGCGTTACTGCACTTGGTAAACTCAAAATGCATACAATGCTTTTCTGCTTTTTGTGTAATCATTTTATACAAAACTGCTAAACAAATTTAAGATTTTATTATATACAACTAAATCCGTTACTTTAACCTCAAAATGTCTTTGGCACGACTTTGAAGTACACAAATGATAAACATAAAGGATAAACAAATATTGACATACTCTGAAACGGAAAACAACTTTTGCCGGGTCCACTAGTGATTTATAAAACATTTAACGAGGATCCAAAACACTGAGATCAAAACTGTGCTCCAATAAGGAAGTATTTATTCCCTAATTATTAGTAAAACATTTAATCTAAAGTGACATTTAAGAAAATATTTAATTAAATCTGTAGTAGATAAAACTACTAACATTTAACAGAACATTTAATTTAAAATATTATATAAAATTTTTGGTGTAGTCGCATTGTACGAGTCCAAAAAGCGCGCCATTAATATATGGTCCCCGTTTCATATTCTTGTTCAACGTTGACAAATGTTGCAATATTTTTAAATGCAAATCAACTTTATAATTAACTATAATCCTTGAATGATTAGCATCAGAAGTACAAATGCAGAGCTGTGAAAATTTGGCTATCACTGCGAATGATTTGCGTTGGTTTGGGAGGTCCTTTATTTTTTTATGGGAGATTCACTTGTATTGTCAGTTATATAAATTTTGTCAGTATAATTAATTCACATTTCATGCTTTAACCATGTACTTACCTATTCCTAAAATCATACTGCAACAAATTGTATCCGCCTGCTCAGCCATACTGATAACGCACTCTACCACATATAACTTAGCTAATAAAAACTACATTTGGGCTACGCGCAGTAACAGTAGTCTCTCAACCCAATGGTTAGCAATAGCAATCCAAATATGTAATATACTCTTTTATAAGTTTTTAATCAAGTTTAAACGTTGTCAGATGCAATATTCGTAGAACATCGATATATAGAAATGTCTAACACTCCATTACGCTAAGGACAATTCAGCCCTAGACACAAATAACATATCACTCATGTTTAACTGACAATTATTATGTGAACATATAAAGTCCCCTTATAGTCACGTTTTTCAAATTTCCGTGTCGTTTTCAAGCTGGAAAAGTTATTGCTACAAACATAGATCACTTGAAGTTGGACTCAAAAGTTTATAAAGAAAAAAAAATCCGTAGTATTAGGAAATAAAAAAATAAGACATAATGTTCATGTGTATTCAGACGGAAAACTGTTTAAAACTGCAGCGAGTAGACCAACAGGTTTGTATATTGAAGTTTTTAAAAACCACAGATTAGAAATATGTTCTAATCTTACATTAAAGCTTATTTTCCAAATACCCGTTTGCTACAAATTTGCGTATTACTATTTATTTAAATTCTTAGCGCAATGACTAATTTTTGGCCTTGTTTCTAAACATTCTTAAAAAGTCTAAACTGATCTTACATTTATAATAATAACCATTCTTTATCAACTTTAAATAAATATTTTTATTAGAATTTTTTCTATTTTGTAAGAATTGTAGGTAATGGCGAATGCTTTGGTTCAGAGCTAAATAAGCCCAAAGCATTCACTATTACGGTATATAATAATATTGGCAATGCTTCGTACAGACTTGATGAAACATTCCGTCGAACGATTAACAGAACAACGAACCTGTTCAAGAACACGTTTGTGAGCAGATTTGCAAATATTATGCATTGTCATTCGTTTTCATGCTTGATCCATCCGCTGTCGGTCTTTTTTTCCACATCATAGGAAATGCGTGCGAATATGTTTGAAGGTTTGGACGTGAAAGAACCGAAACGACGGACGTGCACAGTTTATTGATTCTGTGGATCAATATTCAGTAGTTCCATTTAAAATGTAGTGGTCAGAAGAGAAATTTTTTGAATTTATTTATTCATATAAGCAACATAAGTTATTGTGGAAAGCAAAGTATCCACATTATAATAAATTAAGAAAGGAAGACGCATGGGATAAAACTGCTTAAAATATTAATAAAGGTCCAACAGAATGTAAAACGAAAATGATTTCATCTTTACGACGTGAAAACGCGAAAATTTTATAAAGCCGAGGAACAAGTATAGGTAGGTTTCATAAGTATCATGAATAAAATGTCCATTTATTGTATATATTAATATTTATATTTGATGTGTTTGAAAGTTCTTGGTTTTAATTTAAAGAAATGATATTTCTAAAAGCGAAAGACAAATCCAGTCCAATATTAAACACAGCAATTCGTATATTGCACATTTTGCACATTCAAGCCATAAAATTACTGACATTTTAAACTATAAAACTATAATTTCATGCACATCAATTTTGCCCTTCAATTGGCCTCCGTATATAATAAAATATTCTGCCAATTCCATTTGAATATCTTGAGCCGTTAGGGTTGATCTACTAGGAGTTTTTCGAAGAGAAAGTAATAAAACTACATTTTCATCAATCATTGTTTGTCCTCCAATTCCCTTAATTTTCCTATTTCCGTGTTATCAAAAATTTCCGGGTGGTGTAAATAATTGAAGAGAAAGTGTGTTTCTGCGTAAAAAATTGTGCAGATGCACTACTGTTGATACAATAAGTTGCGCTTTTGTAGGGTCAAGAAGCATTGGTTTATGTAATTCTCAAAATACTGCTGACACCATTTCGTATACATTCCCCACTACTATACAAGCTCGATAGATACGATAATTGCAAATTCCCTGCAAAGAATTTCTAGGGAAATATCCTGAAAATGGTTTCATCACATTTTTAGATCATGCAAAAGCGTCATCGCCAATAAAAAAAATGGGACTTCCTTCTATCTGCCTATTCATACAATCGGCTGAGGGAAGTTTAATACTTGGCACTTCATTTTCAGTATCCACCAAAGCAAAAAGTACAATACTGAGTGTACCGCTCAAGATTGATTTTTGAATTACGACATGTTTCCCATTTAGAGCTCCTAAACAGTGTGGAAAATTCAAGTTTTCTTCATATAACCTTGATATTTTAGTCCACTCTATTGCAGTGTTAAGTATCTGTAAATAAGAAATAGGCATTATTATTTATGAAATAGACATAAACTATTTTGATTTTAACAATTAGACTAATAGATTACTGTCACTTTTATATTAGAAAACTGTATGTAATAACAATTATATTTTGTTTAAGTGTAGATGGTGGGTATCGATATTACTGAATCATATGCTAAACAAACAGGAGCACAATCAGCTGATATAGTTTCAGGTGGAAGAAATTATATGGCAGAAAATGGAATACTAGCAACACAAGCCTCTAGAAAAGATTCCAGCCAATTCCCGCATTCAAAACCTCTACGCTTAAAAGTAGAAAAAAGTTAAATGATTAAAGGTTGGATGAGGCTTTCAGTATTTTATAAGGATCAGCAACGATGATTTAATCATCATTACGAAACGAAGAAAAAGAACACGAATTATTTAGCACCTTAATTGCTAAAAAGCTAGAAGCCTACATTCCTGGTGTAAACAATATCGTACAGGAAGAACTAAGGAAAATAATGTTTGAAGCAGACAGAGGCTGTTACAACTCAGAATAGGAATAGTAATACAAAGTCTTTCCATCTTGAGCACACAAATTCCAAAATAACTTTATCTGTAACTCCTAGTCAGACCCCATCTCCTACTCTTACAGAAACTCCACAGTCTATGCCAGTTTCTGCTATTATACATCTGCTATTATAGTACCTCCAACAATTACATCAACTCCGCTGTCTTCCCCAGTAGGACAGTACAACTCAAACTTTTTCTCAAATACTTCAGACACCTGAAAATCAATAAATAGACTAACAAGCAAAATATACGAAAAACAGTAGGATAGTTGACTACAAAGATTATTCAAATTAGCTTCAATTATTTCAATAGATCATAATAAATGTTTTGTTGTATTTTTATAAATCGAAGTAAAACAAACTTTTCAAGATTCTTAAATTTTTGTATGAAATGAATTTTCTTAAATGAGAATAGTATTTGTATTTACATTCATATTTGTCTTTAAAACATCTATAACTGCCTGTCAAACCTCATGAATAATGGTACTTATTGACTGTTTCGTTATTCTAAATAAATATTGAAGACTGCTGTATGAATCACCTGTCGCTAAGAAGCGAAGGATTAAAGATAAGATATCTTGAGGTGATTTTGTTTTTCTTAGTACAGTTCCTTGTTTTTCTATTTTTGGACAAATTTTGTTTCTTAAACTACCAAAATTTTCTATGTGTAAATAAATCTGTTTTCCACCATCTTCGTGCTTTTAGTGGGTTTTTTTCGCGCTTAATGAATAGTGAATATAAATGTAGGGACACCAGGGTTCTTCTTCTTATAGCACTACAGCCCAAATCGGGCCCTGGCTTCCTTTAACTTCTGCCTCCATGCCTGTATGTCTCCTGCCGCTCTTTTTCAGACTCGGATTCCCAGGAGATCGCGTGCATCCTCTTGGACTTCGTCTTCCCAACGT
>WYDF02142716.1:0-22794 GCA_009867245.2 Adranes taylori
ATATGTTATAAAATTATTTAAGGCGTCCGGTCACCCCCATGTTACCTTATGTCAGTTTTTGAGTTACCCACTCGATAACAGGAACAATCGTACTAATTACTGATGTTATCCCTGCTGATATAAACAATATTAACAATTAAATAGGACATGTACAGAAAAAAAACACAATAGCTCCCTATAGCAATAATCCAGTTGGTTACTTAGAATGAATGCTCATGACAAAAAAAGATGCTCAAACTCTTATTTTATGTATATAGAAGGTAAATTAGAATATGAAAATTATCTACATATTTATCTACATAAATTATCTTCATTACATCCAAAATATTTATATTTGTTGTAAAAAGGATACCAACCTTAATAATCGTAGCTGATTCTTCTTCAATACTGCTACCAGCAATGCCAGGCTTAATGTCTGTTTCTGATTCGTTTGTAGTGTGACATGTTACTAGAGCTGTTTCAGTTACACCATCGGAATTGATGAATTCGCCAGCGATTGGTTGGTTATTTACCATTGTTAAATTGATGGGTACTAAAGTGCCATCAGGAAGAAGACCACGTATACAACGACTTCTAGTTTCATCTATAAAATATTTATTAGAATATTGGTTAATTAATATAGAACGTGACCGATAGAAATTATTGTAACCAATAGGAGATTACAGTGATAATATAATATTTATTTATAAATTGGTTGACTTATAAGGGAGACATGCTTTAAAGATTGTTTTCTTTATAGATAGACTGTCTCCTAGCATCAATTTCAATGTTTGGTCCAAAAATTTATAGTTTTTATCACATTCACTATCGTCATTTCCAACTATTATATTATAACTTTTTCATCGTAAATATTCCACAACATTTAAGTTTTGTGATAAATTCGTTTTTTAAACGATTTTTATGGAATTCTTTAATTGACAGCATCATTTCCAGAATCCCGAGTCTTCCAATTGTTTTTATTCCTTTTATTCCCATCTTACTCCAATTCAATTTCTTGAAAAAACTTTCGACCACTGTGAATAATTTAGGTGAAACTGTATCACCCTCTAACACTTTAACAATTTTGAATGCATCGGTGTTCTGACGACGTTTACTTCTCACGAGTGTTCTGAAACCATTAAAACGGTTTTTTTTTTCTCATGGCTTATAAACATCGAACTTCTTTGAGTGTAGTTTTGTTATTATCTTCGTGCAGGATTACTGGTTGAGACTTTTCTTATTTTGTTATCGCCTCCTTGTTTGCGTAATTATCAAATTTTGGGGTTATAACTAAACCAATACGAACTTTTAAATCATATCCTTTTTTCTCCTAATTTTGCATTTCATCAAATTAGTGCATATAGTGCATGCTTAGTAAGAACTCACGGCAGAACCTTACGTGTCGTAACATTGGTTCGTGTGACTAGATAAATTTGCATACCTTGAAACGAAACAATATGATGTGATGTGATACATTTCGTCGCGTTACGTCACATCAGATATGTGTTGTTTCTAACTTAAATCCGCTTAATTACAAATTATTCCTACGAAACAACTGGTAGTATAAATCTATAAAGTATCGAATAGAGTGCTGTAAAACAAAACTTACTTGAGTTGTTTGAATCTTCTTTATCCTGGAAAGAAACTTCGTCCAAAGATGAGAAGTCTGTAGTTGCAACTAGATCGATACGTTGGCCATTTGCTGTCGTTAGACTTATTGGATTACTATCAGCATCCATAAAATGCTATCAAAATAATTTATTTTTAATATAAATATTCTAATAACTGATTTTCTTTTCTATTTAAAACATAACTCTGGAATAGTCTTTATTTGAGTTAAGTTTTCGAGTGTCACGTATTATTTTATTGGGGCATCATATTTTTAATGCATTTTTTAGTTACAAATATTTTGAGATAAATATTTGTAACCTATTTTCTTTAAGGTCTTTAAAGATCACTAAGTTTTAATAAATGAATCATATGACGTATTCCAAGTTAATTTATTAAAAGTATTCCTGCAGGTTTTCCTGTTGATTAGATATATAATTTTATTACAACAAAAATATAAAATCAGTTGATACTTCTAGAAAATTGTGTTAACAGAAAAATATATTTTGAAACCAATAAGTTTTAAAAAAATGATTCCTTTTCACCTGTAATTCAAAATTCTGAATTATATCTTCATCTAGATGCTCAGCACTTGTTGGTTCATTCGAATTTGGTACATCCACCTGTAACTGCCTCGAATTGGATGTACTGTTTGTAGTTATCGCGAACAAACATGCTTTGTTTGATGTGTAAGTAGGATTTTCTTGTGCCGAAATGTGAAATTGCTCATCTACAGGAACGGAATTTGAAACATTTACGATTTCGACCTAAATTTAAATACTATAACAGTTGAATTCGTTACTAACTACCGCATTTAAGCAACTTACTAATTCATCATTTATATGTTCTTCTTTTCGTTTAGATTTCCGTAATATCTTATAACCAACGAGACCTTTGTTTTCAACTCTTTCACTTTGCTCTAATAAAAATTTCCCTAAGATACTATTATTAGTTCGTTGTTGAGGTTGAATTTGATGATTCAAATGAATCTCATTAGGATTATCGACAATTTGAAAAAGTGTTAATCCTGGAATTGCATGAGTTGATTGATCGGTGAGTATTGCATCAGTTGGCAACATTTGGAATGTTACAGGAGCAGATAATGTTGATGTTGATTCACGAGATTCCGGTATCGAAATATTTACTTTCTTCGTGGGTGATGTCTGATTGTAAGACAGATGTAGAATTCGTTGATTCGATTGATTTCCATCAGTAAGATTTAATGGTACAGGTGACTCTAAGGGTGTACTATGGATGATCAACGCTGAAAAAATAATTTAATGATGGGGGTACAACTTGAATATTAAAAAAGGTAAATTGAATATTAAGGAAGCATTGAATATACATGAGTTTTGAAGATTAAAATTAAGTTTAATGTTCGTTGAGGTAATTACAAATATTAAATTCTTATAAATTTCACCTTCATTCGTTGTATTAACGAGTTGACTTCCATTATTGTTGGTAAAAGAAGGATTGCACAGATCAGTAACTGTTTGTTCTACATTTTTATCTCCTTCATTAACGATCTAAATCAAAAGAAAACAAAAATTAAATCCTTAATAAAGTCGTGAAACTCTTACAATGCAAAATAACTAACACGAGATTAAAACACATTTCAAGTCAAAATAAAAGAAACAACAAAATCTTAGAAAATCATGTCTATACATGAGTTACGATTAAACAACTTTTGCGAAGCGTTAATATTACCAACTGTATTCCAAGCAAGAGTCGCTATCGCAAGTCAGAAAATATTATTCATTGAATAATTTTGGCACGATTTCTAAGACGTATTGTTTTTTCTTAATTATGCTGTATAATATTGTTTTTTTAATATAGAAATAAATAGAAGCGTTAAATCTGAGATACAGAAGAATAAACTTAACAAGGTGCCATTCCCATGTTAATCTGATCATCTGATTCCTTCGACTTGCCAATTTTATATCTCGTATAAGCAGCTTCCTACTCATTTAAGAAAAGTTCACTTTAAGCAAACTCCAATTTAGTATGTTATAAACAAGTATTGCGTTTCTCCTGTAAACTATTTTTAATGTGCTATTTAAAAATATTGTAGTATAATCATAGTATACTCTACAAATAAGACTTCCAAGTTGTTTGATTTTGTGATTTGGTCCCGGTTTTGGAAAATGATTTGCACCAACAATGCATCCTCCATGCATCGGACACTATTGCTCGGCATTTCTTAAATTGGTTTAGGTATTCATGCACAAATATAAAAAGTTGTTAAAAAATATGAAATATGAGCAGTTCCGGTCAATCCTTCTTAACTTGTTACTACTGCATTATACTGTTACATCTAATTAATATGGTTTATGATCTCTACAGTAAATGACATATGCCATTGACTAAAACTTTTCGTATTGAGGATTATTTTTTTGCTCGTTTGCACAGAAATTGAAGATCTACTTGGTGACTTCAGAATCAGATAAAGCCCAAAATTGTTCATAACGTTATAATTTAAATTCTTTTTGTAGAAAATTTAATGTTAAAAATCACTTGCAACAAATTATTGTTTTGTTTGAAAACTTACTATAGATTGAGATAAATGAATCTTCTAGTATATAGAGAAATCTTTCCAATTTAATGAAGGGAAACCAATACTAGTACATTTAATACATTAATTAATTGAAAACTTACCTCACATTCTGAATAATCGATCCAATCTCTATCAACAAACGTCAGATTGTGCCCACTATCATTGACAATTTTCTTTCGCACACCTTTACCAATTATCGCAACCTTCGACGACAGAGTTTGGATTTTATTCCCACTAACCACATCGGTGACAGTCTTCTCCTGTTGATTTACAACGATTGATGCTTTTGTTACACGTTTTCCTAATGATACACCATCCGTACTGGCAAAATGTGTTTTACGATGTTTACTCATATTAGATGAATCAGCAAATGCTTTATCACAAATGCTACAAACGTAGGGCTTTTCACCCGTATGTAGGCGTTCGTGTTTTTTAAGCGACCACTGCTCAGTAAAACCACGAAAACACTACAAAAAGATACACACATATAATATAACTAGAAATATTACAAAAAGTAAATAGGTCACAAATGTTTTAAAAAAAAACAAACCTTATAGAAATGTCTAGTCTTCGGTTTGCGAAAAATTGTTTCAAATGAAAAATTTGAAACACTGCTAAAATAGGGAAAACCGGAAACTTCAAATTACTAGGTACGATAAGGACACAACCAACTAAAATTAATAACGCTTCGCGTATTTATGGCAGGTTCAATTTGAAATTTCACACTGACCCTCTATACACGCTGAAACTTCCCACATCACGCTGACCCCATATGCCACATCGCGTAACACGCACGTTAAGTTGAGCATTCATGGTGGGTTAGAACGGCACAAAAGCGTGAACGAAAAAACTGCGCATGATTAACTAAATGTTACTCAACACGTGTCAGACGTTTCATCACATGATTGCGCGGCACGATTGACTTTCTCGGGAAAAGTTGTACGTGTATGGGCAAAAATATCATATGTTCATGCAGAAATGCAAAATTTCTTCTACTTCTCAACAAAGTATATTTACATATTTGCTCTATAAGCAACAGTGTGATATCGAACATTTAACTTTTAGACCTGGCAATGTCATGCGCTGTAATTAGATTGTAAGATAATTTTTTGAGTAAATTTTGAATTTCTGAAAGATAGATTTGAACTATCTCAACCGTTTTGTACCAATCGAGGCTCAGATTCTCGGGAGATCCAACTGACATATGTACTAACATGCGGTCTAGGGAATTCCCTGTTTCCCAAACCTTTATTCCAAAGAATTGATAGTCTAAACCAATTTTTTTGACTCAGAGACCCCAAAACATGCTCCCTAGAAAAATTCGAAATTTTTCTAAATGCTATAACTCTCATATACATTCAAGTATGTACTAAGTTTTATATCTTGTTTGAAAGATAAATATAACAATTTTAGAATCAATAAAATTCGAAATAGATCATTTTCACGCTTACAATATAGTTGGTTTGTGTACAAGAGAAACTATAAAACATGCTTTATCAGAATACTCACCACTTTACATTGAAATGGTCTTTCGTTCTTATGTCGGCGCGTATGACATTTCCAAGTATCTTTATGCAAGAATTTTTTAGAGCAATATTCGCATTGAAATGGTCTTTCACCGGTGTGTCGTTTCTCATGCAATTTCATTTGGGAGGATGTGGTGAAACGTCTTTGACAATATGAACAACTATACGGCTTTTCCCCTAATAAATCATAATGTCAGTGGCAGAGGTCAATATGTTTTTTTATCACAAAAAGATTGTATATCATTTTGTCAACAAAATATTAATATAACATTTTTCAGAAAATAAAATAATTGTGAGCAATAAAACGCAAAATTATATAATAAATCTAAAAAATGTTTTTGTAGTCTTACCGGTGTGTATGCGCTTGTGTTCAGCTAGATTTCCTTTCTGGGAAAATGCCTTCATACAAATATCGCATTGAAATGGTTTTTGGCCACTATGCCAACGCATATGCAACGTTAGGGAGGTTTTATGAGCGAAATGTTGACCGCATTGAGAACAAAAGTACCTACATAAACAAATAAGACAAACTGTTTTATCTAAAGATTTCCATTTAACTATTCTACATGTCACAAAAGTCAATTAAATCATTGTTTACTTTAACTCCACAAATAAAAAGGCACGACTAGAAACAATTTTTAACAGACTCCTAATACCTTGTAGAATACTCCTATAATGTAAATGGTTATGAGAGTAATATATGCCAATTGGAAAAGTCAATTGGCAATTATAGGAAAAAAACAATTGTCGTAAATGTATCATATAACTTTTTGCTTAAAATTATTTTTTAAAAATCGTAAGACACTGTTATCGGCATATTGGACATACCCTCACAAAATCGACAAATGGTATAAAACAAGTAATAAACAAATAATCATCAGTCAGAAACCCAGTAGAAACCATCAATCAAATAAATAAATCCAGAACAGATAATTAATTTAAACGACGGATAGATTTGATATGTATAATCACATAAGTTTTCTTACAAGCATTCAATGAACTCTGCGTATAGATATGTCGACCGTCGCCAACCAAAGAACGTTCTCTTTCTTCGTGTACATAGAGGAAGGAAGCGAAGTTAGAGCCGAGTACAGAGTACACAGCGTTCACGATATATTGCAACTCAAGGGAGGAGCGGGAGTCAGAGTCAAGTGCCGCAAGCTACACACCAACGGTTGCATTCACGTGTGGTAGAGAGTAAGTAAGAGAGAAAGTGCGAAAATTACATCGCTCGCATTTTCGATGACCTTCCTTTTTCTGCTGTTTTTGCTCTAGGCAGATGTTTTTCACATTTTTGGTATGTGTTCATCGAATGTAGAGTACGAGCAAAAAATTGTACATATCAAGAGAGCGAGATATGTTTCGTTCTCTTTTTTGACGTCTCGATCTTCGTGCGCAATATTTTTATTATAGGGTTTCGTTTTGGCGATGTCTGATTTCGAATAAACAACTCGTAATAAGGTTATTGAACTTGTGTTCATTGCCCCGCCTAGAGAAGGATTTTTACGGTCTCCGATTTTGGTACAAACTCTTAATATGTTTATTTTGGGTGAACTTTGGATGACCTCGGGAATGCAGCTCTTTGTCCGTTGGCGCGTTTTGATCTGATTGTAGAGCTCCCTGTCGTAGAATCATAGAGCTTAGATTCTTGGCGGGAATATTACGAAATACTGTTCCTTAAAATTTATAACGTCCGAAAGAATGATTCTGATTCGAGACAAATTCACCCTTCCTAACGTGCTAGTGACCGCCGTCGATACCAAGAACTGTCGCCGGGAAAGCCGGACACCAAAGGTCTTTGATTTTATATAAAAAGCCATACCTATGCCAGACGCATTCTGGTTCTTGTTCTGGTAACTTTGAGTAAGCATTCGATCGTTATCAGCAATAATACTCCAAAAGAATAAATGACTAAATATTCGTGTCAGAGTAAGCCTTTCGCTCACTTGAATATACCTAGACATTTCAAAGTAAAGCGTCACCAACGCAACCACAATTTAATATTTTACCTACAAAATTAAATCAAACTCTCACAAAGTCTGTAACAAAATTTCTATGTCAACAAATCAGGTATATACAATTTATTCACTTTAAATCTTCGGCTGAATCTTCACAAACAATTTTCTTTCTTCCTTTTTCTAACTCTACTTCCACTCTCGTACCACTATATGTATTCCCTTCCACAATTCCCTTCCGTGTATCTTCGCTATCAATGAGAAAACGAGGAAGCCGACGATAGAAGAAGAGGGACGCCAACCAATTAGCTCACCAGCTCGAAAGAGATGATCGAGACTACATTGCAGAGCGACCCATTATCCAACGCTGTTCATGTACGCCACGCTACATACGACAGCGCCAGGAGACGTATGGTTGCCGCCGACCTCCGGGGTAAAGGATGTACCCCGTCAGTCGAGAAACTCATCGCCGACGACTATTTCGAAGCATCTTCGGAAACAGTGATTAACCTACATACGCTCCGTCCGTTTCCGCCGACATCGCCAGCCCGCCATTTCCGAATTCACTTACCAGCAGTACGTTGCACGCATAACCGATTAGAAGATCATTTTTACAAATATCAAATTTTTTTTTAGAAAATTATAGTCCATCAGACGCAGAGTTTTTTAAAGTTTTATTTGTTTCTTTAAACTACTATAAGCTAAAACAACATATACAAAAAATGTTGTTAATTCTTTGCTGTTTAAAGAATATCACATTCACATTCATGCAGAATATCACATCACTTTCACGAGAGCATGTAATGAAGCAGGTAAGTCGATGACCGAAAAACAAAACGTATCTTATGATTGTTCTCATCTTACCAATGATTAAAGATATTTGCAGTTAGGAATTTTCTACTACAAAAATTGATAAATTTCATATACATTTTAAAGACCTTGAAAAACACTTTCGCTGTATCGGATGTCAACCAAGTGATTTGTTGATTTTAGAACCTTTCGTCCTGTTCAGATTCGGTTTCTAACGCGAACAAGAGTTGTATGAACATACCTAAATTGACTAATACAGATAATTATATAATTTTATATAACATGTTTAAATATAATAAATATTCCAATTTCTACTGACATTCCGTTTTATAGACAATTAAAAAAATATTAATTCAACGTACTTTTTTTCCCCTGTATGCATAGTAGTATGATGGAGTAAATTCGTTTTGCTCTTAAATGATGCTCCACATGTTTTACACACATGCGGGCGCTCATTTGAATGTACAATTTGATGGCGAAGTAGTAGTTGTCGATGTTTGAATGTTTTATAACAAGTCGTGCAGACATAACGTCGACCATTGTTGTGTTCAGCCTCCCTACACATTAACCATATACATAAATATGAAATACTTTATAAGAATGGTGTAGAAACTCAAATACAAATTATGGACAAAAAGTTCGCATTTAAGGTCAGTAGAAATCTAATTGTAATTCGACTGACATTAAACTCCCAGCCAAAAACTTCAGCAATCATGATTTCTTATGTGATATTTTCCAGCACAACGCGAAAGTTGAGGAAGAGCTCCCATAAATAGAAGCGATTTATAAGATTTCTAAAAGCGGATAACCCTGCAAAGGATATACTTCAACTCTACAATCGGTAATGAATATCTGGACGCGTTTTAGTTAAATGTATTATTTAATAACACATTCTCATCAACATTACAATTACACTCACTAAAGAATAAAACAATTTAGGCACTAATAAACAAAAAAGCACTTCCCTTTTTGGCGTCTGTTCTCACTTAAGAACCCTCAACAAGCCACAAGTTATATGAATTGCAGTGAAAAGTGGTTATCGAAATTCAAGTAAAATATTTAACCCAAATATTTTTGTTTTGACAATTATTTGATTGTTTAAACAATATGCTAGAAATTTGAGTATTAAACAAAAGTTAGATATCTAAGTTAACGACAAAAAACATTAATTCCGTACTACCGATCTGAGCATTATTCACTGTGGGTCACTAGTACGTGCGAACAACAATGACAAATAAATACTCGGACGGTAATCCTTCAATTAAGTGCTCTTTATAAACATTAAAATTTAAAAGAATAGTCTTTGCCATACCAAGAAATACTTTTTAGAAGGAATTTTATAAGAAGTTGCATAAAAATTAAGAAATTGCCCAACAGAGAAATAATTTTTTACTAAACAATTTTATACAAGAGAAAATGAAATTCAAACTCAGTATTTCATTGAGTTTGAATTTACTTGTTTTTATAACAAGTAAACATAGATATTATTTTAAATGGGTATGTAATATCAATAATCACAACAAATGTCTTAAAAAAGCGACTTGTTCAACATTAATAACATCAACTACTACATATAAAGCTGTTTGCAAAAACTAATAATTCATAATACGAATTGTCATGTCTATCAACAGCCGGCTTGTGGCTTAGTGAGTTAGTCTCGGTTTTTAAAGCTGTGATACTCCTAATAAGGATGCTAATGATCTCTTATGAGAATGGGTGAAATGGCGCCATACATCTTGAACAAGCCGCTTATTTAAGACATTTGTTGAGATTATTGATATTATGTAACAATTAAAAATAATATTATACAAGCACTAACAAATATTAGAACAAGGCAATAAAGACTTAAATGCAAGATACTACACATAAGCTGGTCGAAGAACACAGGACTGATGGTGCACGATCAACTGCCATGCCAGTTGACTCCGCAAACTTCAAGTTACCATGAGATTTCATTTAAGTTAACTCATGCTTGAACTTATAATGTATGAAAATTTCCATTTATAAAAATTGACTTCATAAAACCGCTTTTACCATACAGCAAATGCTAAATCGATATTCTCACAACTCGTAGTAACAATGCGTCAGTCAAAGGGAGTGCTGAGAAGAAACTTATACTAATGCTCAAAATGGACACTCATCCTGACCGTCGCTGTTATGTTGATTTCAAATTTGAAGGATGATCCCTCATTGCAGAAAATGTCTACCTGACATCAATTTAATACAAATATATTATTTGCTAATTACCTATGATATATTAAACTACTAGGATGATTAAATTTCTTGCTACAAATTTCACATGCAAATATTCTATCCTCGTGCACTGTCATATGCGTCTTTAAGAATTTCGCATTCACAAATTTTTTACCACATAAACTGCATTCATAATGTTTGAGATTATAATGTTTCGTCTTTATATGAGCCTAAAACATGTTTATAATGTTGGTTTATATTAAAATAGTAAATTAAATTTAAAATGCGTACCATTAAATGTTCCTTGGATAAATAAGTTATTTTACATAATGTACATCGATTAATCTCGCTGCTTAAATCTGCTTTCATATTCAAATTTTCATTTGACCTATTGACAATATTATTTTCACTACCATCATCACAGTTTGTATCTTCAACATTTGGCAACGAATCTCCAGATACATCGAAATTATCAACCCCTCCCTCTAACTGTTCACTATGAGTTTTAACATTCTCGTTGGAATAATTCGATTCAGTATTTATTATTTCTTCAATTCTTGAAGAATTTTTATTTGGTTGAGATTTAAAATGTGAATGAAGTGATGCATTTGAATCAGTTTCGGGAAAAATTTGTTCGAGTTTTAACATATTGATTTCTTCCAGTCTCATATTTGACTGTGAATAACTTGACGAATCATCTTTTGCCTTGAAAATAGAGTTGTTATTATGAAAGTCAAATAAAATTATTTACCAAGAGATATATTGTGCTATTAATGAATGGAAGTGCTTTTAACAATATTAAATGTTCGCAAGATGTTCGCTTAATGAGCGTGTTATTTCCGATAAGGAGAATAATAGTATGGAACGTAGAAATGTTAAGAAATGAAGAAAGTATGAAAAAAGTATTAAAAAATTAAAAAACAAAATCCTTCTCTTGATCGCATAATTCATATATGGAAGATAAATGTGGGCAATAATACAATAGATTTAAAAAATATCGAAATTGATACGTAAAATTACATATTATGTAAAATGGAACAGATCATCCATATTATCTATTCCTTTAGATAACATGGAAAAGTTTTGATAATGCCAATCGGCGGCTGTAATTTCGACCGATAATCCAATCAGCTGCCTGAGCATCAGCATAATACAAAGAAAGGGGTCAGTTAATGACACAGACGTTCAACTGCCTTCAAAGTGCCGATCGAATTTACATATCCCCGTTTATACTTGCACTTTTCCGGTCGAAATTACATCCGCCCATGCCAATAAAGGTTTACGACAGGCTTACTTACATTATTATTGGTAATAATTTCCTCTTCTCTTTGTATATTTTTAACTAATTCTGAATCAAATCTAACAGAATGATTCTTTGAATCACCTGTATCAATTTTTCCTATTTCAACCTGACCCTACATACGAAAAATAATAAATATTTGACATATTTTATAATAAAAGCACATATTTAGGATACCCATCATAAATACTCACATAATTGTCAATCAAATCTATTAAAGCGGATCCGTAATGATTCTCATTCGTTTGATGCTCATCGAGATCAAATTTAGTGGTAAAATGTTTTAAACATTCATCATGTGTACAACAGAATTTGATATTTCTATGCTGTGTAGATTTATGTATTTCAAAGCGGCGTGAATTATAAAATGAACGGCCACAATATTCACATTCTAATGGATCTGTTTTAGTCTGAAAAAATTAATACTTTGAAATCATATTTTTAAATTTTTAATGAAAATGTATCTTATATCGCCGTCGTGCTAGTTAATCGGTATCTATTGTTTGTTATTATTAAAAGTGTGCTGAATTTGTTATTAACATTCTGCAAATTGAATGATTCTAGGTTTCGTCTCCAGACAGTGTAAGAGCTAATTTCAAATTCTAGTAAAAGTGCATAGTGCTTCCAAAATATTTTATTGCGAATGTAGGCTCGTAAATTAAACATTGTTTTCACCAATCATGAATTCACGCATATCAGAACTGCTAAATTTACCCACACTAGATCTGAGAAAATATTGCAGGTGTATGTTTTATCTGGAAGTTACTTAGTCGTGTGCTCTGAATTGTTGAAAAAAAGATCTAAAATTTGCCACAAACAAACTTGAGGAATTTCCATACATTTTATATGGACCACCACGCATTCATTATAATGAACATTCACCTATTTGCTGCTCTCTAAACATGTTTAATACAATCAAGTTATTGAATCTCTAGGTTAAAAACAGTGATTGTGGGAAATGAATAAATACTATGATACAAAATTATGAAAAATCGCTTACTCCATTATGTTTTAAAATTTTCGTCGGTTGATCGCCAGCTACATATAACTTTCCCAAATTATCACCATTCACATCTTCCAAATAACCAATTTCTTGTTGTCTAACTCTATTATTATTATTTGATTTTAATGTTTGACTATCATTACTGACATTAGTCACTGAATCAGTGCTAGAAACATATACAAGGCGACGTCTGGATAATGAATTTGCTTCTAAACGATCTTCGTCCTCGTCTATAACACCTTCTTCTTTAAAAACTCGTTCTAATTCCTTGCCCTAAGAACAAATTTCTTATGTACCACTTATTTTCAGAAATTTAGTATAAAGAAACTTTATTTTTAAAGATAGTTTAGATAAAATACAATATAAAATATTTTATGTATGAAAAAGTATGCATGAAGCATTGAATAAAATCTATCATGGATGAATCCATAATCAATTCTTAGATCTTACCATGTCTTATCCTCCAAAAATTCTAGTCAAAATAATATTGAAATATAAAAGAGGAAATTTTCGATTGTTTCGGCGTTTATATTATGCAAATTCATTGTAATTTTTGATATTTTTTTTCTTCTAATAATAAAGTGAAATTGAACATCTGGGTCAATTTTACTTGCAAGAAAAATTCCGTTTTACCGAACTGTATCAAAATCAAAACAAGTTTTCAAAATCCCGCTGTCCTAAAAGCTGCAGGAAGTACATCATTCTACACTATATTAAAGTAGTACAAATTCAACTCAATTACAGGCTCTATAACCATGAATTTGATAACTTATACAGTAACATTAATGAAAAAATAAACTTAATCATACATAAAACATCCTGATCCAAATGATAAACAACACACTCATCATTCACAAACTCACAACAAAACTCCAATATTACACACATTTGAGAAGAGTACACAATTTAAATTCAACGATAGATTTATCAATCTTATATTACTAATTTTGATGAAAATGAAATCAACCTGCTAAACAAAGGTTTCAAGCATAATATTCCAGTCAAATTTAACCAACATACTTTCGAAAATCTTGTTATAGAGACAGAACTAGCATTAATTGACAAATATAATACTACAAAACATATAGCCGCCAATGTTCTTGGCATATACAAAAACAACAAACTTACCAATGCAAATGAACATAAAACAATCATAGACACAAGAAAAAACCAATAGACAATGACATTATCTTCACAAAAGCTGAAATAGGTAACACTATTATCGCAATAGACAAACAAGGTTACTTAAACAAAATAAACGAATGTTTAGACCCTTCCAATTTCATAGAACTAAAATCAGACCAAGAAATTTCAAAAAAAAGTAAAACAACCTTATCAAACTTTGTCATGTAAGGTTGTCATATCGGAGACCGACAAACTCCACCGGTTTAAGGCCTTTTAAAAATTCACAATAAAATTAACCCTATGAGACCCGTATTAACACTCCTTTTCCAAAAATAGCTTCATGGTTAACGAACTTGCTAGTTAAAGAAATGGATTTCCAACCAACACACTCAATAAAAAATAGTCATCAACTAATAGATAAAATTAAACATCTACATTTAGACCAAATAGTTTATTAATGTCTACATATGGAGTCACCTTTGTCGCCCCTACTAGCGGAGATATACATGAATTACATAGAAAAATTTATATTCAAAACCCCTTATAAAGAATACATTAAATAATGGTACAGATATATGGATGATATATTGGCTGGCTGAAGAGGTACAACCAGGCAAATACAAAACTTCCCGAAATTTATCAACACTATTGACACACGTGTGTGTGTGTCAATAAATTGTGTAATTTACATTCGAAATGGAGAATAACCAAAGCATAAACTTCTTAGACATCAACATTATTAGGAACCAAAACACACACAGATGCTACAATACATAACACCTCCTGGCATCAAAAATCACACAAACTTGCAGTTTGCCATTCTATGGTACATAGATTACTGAACACACCTCTTAACCAATTTTAACACAACTAATACGAATCAAACAAATAGCAACAAATAACGGATATAAAGAAAAAATAATAGACAACATCCTGCATCAAAAACGACTCAAATCAAATTATCCACCATCACATAAATCTAATTTATCTACCATCACTAGAAACACCGCAGAACTCATACAAATCAATAACATACATAGGAATACCCGCAAACAGAATAATCAAATATTTAAAACAAGAATACCTAAATATAGCATTTAAAATCAATAATAATTTAAGCAAGTATATTAAAAATTCAAAATAAAAAATAAATTTTCCGCTTCTGGAGTCTACAAGTGCGATGCCATATGTATAGGACAGACAGGAAGAAGCTTTTCGATTAGATTTAAGGAGCATTGTACATGATTTAGCATTTAGATTTTAAAAATCCGATTCACATCATGCAACACATTTGTACGAAAACAATCACAGCACAGACAATCCCGTTATACAACACGCTCAAAATAAAAGTAAAAAATTACGCCACTGTACACAAAAATACATACCTTTTTATTTATTTTTTTGGATTTAGTTTATAACTCATTCGTTTCGAGTTGGTACTGTGTACCGAAACATATGTAAACAATAAAATTGTTAAAAAACTTTATTTAATTTTAATAAAGCTTTTTATTTAATTTTAATAAAATATAACTTTTAAACTCCCGACAATAAATTTATAGTTTTTAAAAAAATATCAAAATTTACGATAAAAAAGGGAATAATATAAACTACCATTTACTTTAAAAAAACACTCATTTGCTTAAGATAACAAAATCCTAATAAAAAAGTTATATCACGAAATAACATACAAATTTAGTTTTTTTTTTTACTTTTACCTGTAATAACTCAGAATATCGAATAGGTTTTCTAATTCTTCGCGACCGTTTCACAGCTAAACTATCACAATCCACACTTTTTTCGTTATTACTGGTTTCTGTTGAAACATTCTTTTCTCTATGAATGAAGAAACTATCAATCGATTGTTTGATATCTTCACTAGAAAAATATTTAAATAACATTTTATTTAAATTATTAAATCAAATACATAAAAAGATTTTTAAAAATGCTGAAACCAGCGGATGCCTAAAACCCAATTATAAAGACAAAAAAACTACGTTTAAAATCACTTTAGTATACTAAAAATACTAATTCCATGTTTCAAACTGTTTTTCACCTAGATAAAAAACATTACTGGTGACTGAAACATTTATAGTATTAAAAATCTTGCATTAATAAAGTAAAATGTTTATATATTAAAAAAGAATCCTTTATATTTCCAAAATACTTTTTGAAATTTCAAAACAAAATAAAATAATTTAAATTTTTTATTAAAATATGATACATCCACGTGAGACATGAACGATACAAACCTTTTTTGCTCATTAGAATTATTTACTTCAAATTGTTTATTTCTTACGCGTCGCTCGTCTTCGAACTCTTTAAGCCTTTGTCGTTCCACATTCGACGGTCTACCTCTTTTACGTTTCGGCTTGTCTAAGCCTTCCGCTTGGAGGGTAATTTCATGTTCTGCAGGAAATAGAGGTCCGTCGGAGACAACTACAATTTCAATATAAGCGCAGTTTTAAAATTTGTATCATATTCAGGCTAGAATCACGGACCCGATATATACTTTTGCTAGAATGTAAGTTTTCTTTTCGATTTAAGCCATCTCAAATGACAAAACATTTTAGAAAAAATAATAGTTTCAATTATTTCATAAGTAACATAGACATAGAGTGATCGATATAAGGGATTTAAAAAAATTGCCAATACTTCCTTATTTAATAGTTTATTTTGCGAGCGGTTTTGGTTTTTAAACACCATCAGACAAGATCAACATGAAAATAAAACTATAATAAAGGGATTGTTTATTATTGTCTGTAATGTTGTCTTAATTATTGATTCTCGATCTCGTGCTGAACGGAAAAAGTCGAAAATTCCATTTCCCTTATTATTCACATTTTATATTGTATTCTCTGTCAAAAGTCTAAAACTTTTATAGGATAATTCCAAGTAAATTTTAATACAATTTATTCACAAAATAGCTTCTTGATGATTGAAAGTTTTAGACGGTAGAAAACAAAAAGGATGTCATTTATTAATGTAATTCTAAATAAGTTGTATGTATTTTTATGAACCTAAAATCAAAATATTAAGTAGAAACCAGCGCCAGACTGCTTGGTCACAGTACAAAAACTAGGTTGCGACAAAAATGTTTAAATTGATTAAAAAGAAAGGTTTTTGTTCTGAAATGTTTTATTTTTCTTCATTTTGATATGTAAGAAGCATAATTTTGCCATGATATAAATTTTGAGTGCGTGTGATTTTTTGTATTTTCAGACTTACAACACGTGCCTGAGAAATAAAACTATACACGGACGAGAGCAGCAACCATTCAAAATATGAGTTTTTGAAAATATAATTCTCTTCATAATATATTACTACTTTCTTTTAATTGACTTTTGAAAGCCTTGTCATTAGAATGTGCTTTATACGTAAATATATAAATATTTAAATACCAACATGTTTACAACAAATTATACTACATAAAAGCAAAGACTGAATGCTCTAGTAGTATGAAAAATACCTATAACTTTTAATTGTGTTATGAAATATACTTTACATAAGCGGTTTTAATCAATGTATTTATAATTACTTTGGATAAAAACTTTTTCTCCATTTTCATCAGTCTGCAAACTATATGTTTGCACAGAAGACGTCGGATTGATCTCTTTCAATGCATCTTGAAGCTGATTTTTCTGTTTCTCCTCCCTTCGGAAGAGATTGAGCTGATTTATATACAACTCCCTGAGCTTTTTCTGACCATCGATGATAAGATCAAAAAATGATCGCGTCGCTTCCAGTTGAATGGTACACCCGGGACACAGCGTTGTTGGAAATTTCCCATCATTTTCAATCTTAATATAATTATGAATTATGCTCTAGAATTCATTCGAACATATATATCTATTCTAATTTTTTATATAAAAAATTATTCCAAAGTTTTTGATCATTTAAATAATTGAACGTTAAATTTAAATATAACTCATGCGAGAACAATTAGAGATACATATTAAATCACTCTGTCCATTTTGTAAACTAAGCCTTGTAAGATAAGTTTTCATTTTGCTTCTTAAATACTTTTTTGGTATAAATATTGATATGCAACTTATAATCTTTAAAATAAAGACCGCTTTTAGAAATAATTTAAATTTCCTTTTCAAAAACGTAATAATGATGGAATCATTAGTCAAGTTGTATTCCATAATCAATTGACATACCAAAACAAAATCAAAAATAAACTTACCTTCAGGGGCAAGTATTTATTAATTATATGACACAATTCTGGCGTATCATCATCGGAAATAAATATATTTGTGCCGTTTTCATTTTCTTCGCCACATAAACGGCATATGATTGAATCATTTAACAAAGCCAAACGGGTGTCCATAATGTTATGTATTGATGCTCTTTAGCACATGTTGCCAAATTTTCTGATTTAAACCAACATTTATGAATTAACCGATTTCATTAAATTTTAAGGGCCTTTTTTCATCTGCTAATAAATGGCTGATATCTATCTTGAAAATAAATGTATCACATGGTTTTATTCGACGAATTGTCAACCACGGGCTTCACAAACTAAAATTAGAAATTTTGATTCCTTTACGTAGCTCTTAATATACAGATTAAATCTGTAAAGTCTTACCTCGCTGAATCTTTCCGTTTTGGAGATATAGCCCCTCAAAATGTCTTGGCATGCCTAAAAGAAATCTTTGATAAAACGCTTTTTACACGATATAACTCACTAAAAATGCTTCATAACACAACAGTTAATTTAATAAATAACAGTATACTGTCAAATAAATTGTAAACGATTTTATGGCGGCCTCTATTTACAAATTTTAGACTATTTGACCGAATAGTTATTAATTATCTATGATTAAAGCTACGTTTACAATTAAGGAGATTTGGGTAGTTAGAGAATGCTCCCATTGGTTCATTTAAATTTCTCACGTAGAAATATCGCTAAATATTGAATTCTCCTAATTCTTCGTTCAAATTTAACATTTATCAGAGAATGTGACAATACTACAATAAAGTAGCCGAATGTCATGAGTATAAATACTTTTTGTGTGCATTTCTAGGTTAGATTATAATTAAAAGTCCCATTGTGATCCATAGTTTATAGTTAATCGTTTATTTATAAATAATATAGAAAAGTAATAACTGTGAATAATAACCTCTAAGTACCTCAAAGTTTGACAAATTTCAAATAGATGTGCCACAATATGTTAAAAACGTACAATGAACTGCCGAACCATATATATATATATACATAAATTAACGGAGAGTAGATTTGTATTCTGTATAGAATGTATTAGGACGATATTATTAAACTTATAGGTTAAGAAATTAAATAAATACAAAAAAAATAACTTTTCATCTTATCTCCTCAAGATGGAATATCCGTCGCAGTGAATAGAGACTTAAAAATTACGCCACCTCTCAAAAAAATATCCAAATACCCAAATCTCCTTAGCTGTAAACGTAGCTTAATAGGTGGATATCATGTGATACTATTCATTATGATTCGTGTAGTAATGCCAACTTCTGATAACTAAACAGAAAAATAAAACAATTATAACATTGCGTTAAATTTCGAATGTCTCATCGAAGTAAAATATTTTGAATCCATGCAATTCTACATGTGCTATCAATGCTTTGTTACAAATTTTTTTCTTACAATTAGTAAATAAAAACTAAACAAACACAAACTAACGGCGAATAAACGGAAACTAATCTGACATAAACTAACCCAACCCCAACATAACTCTGATTTAACTCTAACCTACGTTAAGTTTGGGTCAGAATTAGAGTTATGTTGGGGTTAGGTTAGATTCCGTTTATTCCCGGTTAATTTATATTTACTAATTGCCAGCAAAAATTCACGAACAAAAGCAAGTTGATAGTCCATATAAAATTGTATGGATCCAAAATATTTTACTGTAATGAGACACTCGTAATTTAACGCAATGTTATAATACCTTGATATTACTATTTACTTATCAGAGGTTGTCATTAGAACATGAATCGTATATGAATAGTATCACATGATATCTACCTATTAATAAGTTTGTTTACTTATATTACTCTAAAAACAAAAAGGAAACTCTCGGGATGTCACAGAGTAAACTCTGAACTGGTTCTAACTGTGTTTTCTTCTTCTTCGCTTTAATTGAGAATGGACATAGTCCCTTTAGCTGCTTTATCCGATTACCAAGCTCCCGGCGCGAATCCTACCGTTAAAGATCAGAGCATAACATTTACACATTTATAAATCAACTCAACCCGATTAAGCAAAATTTACCAGACACAATAAATTCGAGTTTTAAAGCTTCATACACAAATGACTAGAACTAATTTTTAGAAAAAACTGGAAAACTAGTTTAAAAATGTGTAAAGCATATAAACTTTTGTGTCATGACTAGATTGTACACATAGCATAGCGAAACAAAAAATCTAGCTTTGCAGTATGCTTTTATGTGTTATGTAGATTACACATCAGCATTTTAATGAATTTTCTTGTCTTCAAATAATTCGTGGTTTAACAAATTCATGGTACAGCACGTTATTTTATTTATGGGTGCGTTTACTTTATGCGCTCCGAGAGTGCAATCTATTACGTGACGGATGGGTACAGATTGTTCACATAAATCCGTTGAAAAGTAAATGATTATAAATAGTAATTTTAATCTCAAAATTATAATTTTTATTAAAAAAAAAATAATTTGAACAATGCAAAACAAGAAGTTTTAAAATACGTTCTTTTTTATACATATAAGAATTTTTTTATTCTCTTCACTTTTAAACTCTTCAAAATGTTCTTTATATTTACTTAGAAAAAATAGAGTCGCCTCTTTTTACCAGTTAAATGTGATTTCAGTATTATCACTATTATTTGAAGAATGAGCAGACGCTGCTGATTCTAAATAGAAAATTTATATCATGTATCTTTCCAATATTCATTTTAACAACTAACTGTATGCTCTGAATTTCACGTGTTTTACAATGTCTTCAATCGTTCCTACTTTTTGACGTGTATCGCATATTGCAAAATTATCATTTAAAACATCCATTTTAACATTATTTTTGATTAAAGATTTTCTACGTATTAAAATTTAAAGATCTAGGTTCTAAAATCACCTGTTCGATAGTGATCGGTCGTATTTCTCGGAGCGGAAAGAGAGCTCTAGGAGCCAAACGATCTGTTGAAAGTAAACTCAGATTGATCTGACCAGACTAAATAAGTAAACGACTTTGATCGCTCAGAGTACTGTAATAATAAAAGTAAACTCGCCCTGTATCTGCCTCAAAACAGACGTTTCAAATCAGATTTTTCTGCCATCACTTGTAAATGTTAGGACAACACTGGCTATGCCTTGGTTCTGGTTATTAATTGTCTCCTGTCATTATTTAACCTAGAATTATTGTTTTCATTTCATAATAAGTGTTTGTTTATGTTCCAATTTTATTTATCAGTTATCTTCTTATTGATAAAATAGTTTATCAGTTATTAATTGTTCCAGTTTTCTAGTTGTTCTGATAGTAGTTAATATGTTATAACGTTTAAAATAGAAAATGTTGCCCATCTTTGTAGGAAATAAGGTAGTAATCACTTTGAAAATCAATTTGCTTCTATTATGTATGTGTCTGTAAAACTTCTGTAAAGGCTCCTCTACATAATGGGCCACCATCACCACGATGGCCATTGCAACCATCTAGGTTGACTCCACATACTGGGCCACTATAATGGACACTACATGGGCCAATATTCCTAGTTGCTTTCTTTTTCTGTGACGTGATAGATATTGAAAAAATGTTTCTTTAGTCACGTTGTCATGATTAAATTACTCATTTACTATTCACAAAATATATAAAGCAAACACCCATAACATAAATTATACTTGTTTAATTATAATTTAATATTGCGATTGTTTATTAGATGCATTGTAATTCAAACACATTACCACGGCACCAACAAGTTGAATTGGTCGGCCAATAATGGCCCACTGTGTGGACACGCTACCTACGTGCTGCGCATGATGGTTCTCTTTGATATCTAGAATAAAACCGCTTCGAAAACCATCGTACGTCATTACCACCCTGGGCCACTACAAGCTAACCTCCCTCTACACCAGCGGTCGGGGAACCGGGGTAAATTACCCCAAATGGGGTAAAAATGAACGACGCCATGGGGTAATAATATGAAAGATGCTAAAAAGAGGCGATTTGGTTTTTTTTATTCTTCGGCATGGAGTAATAATAATAAAGGGAAGCGATTTCTTTTTTTTTTTGCTCTTCGCGATGGGGTAATTATATGAAAGATGGTAAAAAGAGGCGATTTGATTTTTTTTTGCTCTTCGCGGTGGGGTAATAATATGAAAGATGCTAAAAAGATGCGATTTCGTTTTTTTTTGTTCTTCGGCATGGAGTAATAATATGAAAGATGGTAAAAATGAAGCGATTACCTTTTTTTTGCTCTTCGCGATGGGGTAATTATATGAAAGATGGTAAAAAGAGGCGATTTGTTTTTTTTTTGCTGTTCGAGATGGGGTAATTATATGAAAGATGGTAAAGAGGCGATTTGGTTTTTTTTTTGCTCTTCGCGGTGGGGTAATAATATGAAAGATGGTAAAAACAGACGATTTCGTTTTTTTTTTTCTTCGCGATGGGCTAATACCAACTTACACAATATTTTAAAATATTTTGGGTAATGATTCAAAAAGTTCCCCGACCGCTGCTCTACACAATGGCGATGGTGTGCAGTGGCCTATCATGGGCCATAGTGTAGAGGGGCC